>JAKCPI010016522.1:0-10361 GCA_023213315.1 Euborellia annulipes | reverse complement strand
CATATTTTTCAACACGAAACGTAATGAAATATTTTCATTTTTTTACCTAAAATTCAAATTATTAAAAAGTTAAAAAAAAAAAAATTACGATATATGAAAATTTATTATGCCCTTTACGAAAAATGAGATTTATATTTAGAAAAATAAATAATTAGAGCGAACAAAGACTAGCTGAAATTGACAAAAAACTTATGAAAGTTGTAACTAATGTTAACATGTAATGTTTATTTTCAGAAAATCCATCACTGGTGTGAACTATTTTTTATAGAAGTTATCAAAAAATACAATAATAATTGATTTAAATGTCTTTATTCATGCTAGGGTATTCCTTATTCATTAAATGAACGAAAAATCAAAAATAAAATTTATTTAAAGAAAAAATACGAATCCCATATTGAAATACTCAAAAAGCTAATTTGTAATTGAAAAAATATATAAAAAAATCTTTATGATAGATTTTTTTATATATTTTCTCAAACAATTAAAGGTTTATTATAATATCTTCTTACACTCACTTATAAATTTGCCAAACTTTATCCTTATCCGATGAGGGTGGTTGCGGAGATATAAGCAAAATAAAAATATACCCGTTCACATAAGACCATCATCGGCATTTTGAGACTAACGCCTAGGACTTAGCAACACAAATGGCACAGGCAGACACATAGAGCGCGGGAGAGAAAAAATTATTTAAAATTTTTAATGGTTAAATCAATCACCGTAGCAATTATCAGGTGTGATGGGATTAAATTTCAAGCAATAATTGTATTATTTTTCTGCATTTTTTTTTTGGAAATATGTATTTTATAATAAACAAAATAAATTGTTTAATGAAAGATCAGAAATGCTGATTGAAATAAGAATAAAGAGTAATAGATGTTTAACACTTTTGCAAAGAGGCCTAGTCGAGATGTCCAACTACCGTTTTTTTCAATCATGCAGCGTTGACAGGAGCGTGCAGTCGAGGAACAAACAGCCGATCGACTGATAACGTCCTCCTGTTCATTCACGCAATAATTTAATCACTCTTTGTCGAAAGACCAGCCTTTTCGGAAGCTTATTCGTTATTTCTGCAAAATAAAGAATTAATTAAAATCGTTTGTGATTATTTTTATTGTATAAAATTTGTCGATTTTATTTTTTTTTCGACATCTGAGGCCATTCAGAGTAGGGGAGACCGGGGCAGGTTGGCCCACGGGGCAGGTCGGCCCAGTCGCGATATTTCGCAGAATAATTGGACGATTGTGTTACGGATCAGAATGAAGGTTAATAGCACTGCCACACACCTTCCGCCAAAACAACTATAGCGATCGGAGTAAATTCGCATGAGCTAGGATCATTTATCCGTTTTTTGCACCTTGGAGTAAATTTTTATTAGTTGAATAAAATTGTTTTATCTACTTTTTGGTTACTTCGAGGATAAAAAGTGAGCACTATGTTTAAAGGTTAGAGTATAAGGATTATTTCTCCATGGCATATTAATTAAAAAACATCAACGGGATTTGTGCGGGATAAAAATTGTTTCAAATATGACGATGGGGCAGGTTGGCCCAAAAATGACGGGGCAGGTTGGCCCACTCGATTTTTTGCCATTGTATGTATGAAACCGTTAAACCCTGTTTTATCTTTTCAATTTTAGTGGCAATGAATGATGTAAAGGTAACAAAATAAAAATTATTATAAATATCGATGTTATACTGGCCGTCATTGAGAGTTTATTGGAGGAAATTTTGCATCATAAATGAGCACGTGTGTTTGTTTTTGGGAAATTGTTATCAGATATATGAATATGTTCATATTGTTTTCTAAAACGTTCTAGTTCTTTGAATATCTGTGGTTCGGGAAGATATGAAGTGTTTCCGCTTTTTTTTTTTTTTTTTTAAACATTCACACTTTTTTCCCATTCACACTCACATTCACACAGTCTTTTCGGTAACTCAGGCCATATAAGACTTTTAAGATAACCGTTTGGTATCCAAATGGTAAATAAAATCATTGGAGTGCCTGGAGTCCGAGCCTGCGACTATTTGGTATCCAAATGGTTAGCACGATAACCTCTACACGAAGCCCCGAGGGCTAAGAGATTTTTCAAAAGAGCACAAATTGAGCGTTGTGAGAGAAAAGTTGGGACCCTTGTTGGGATACTCTTTTTGCCAACTTGCCAAGCCCAAGTAAGGTGTCTGCAATGCTCTTCATAGCATTCTGACTCTCATCCCCAACCTCTGGACCACGATTATAACAGTGATTCGTAAATACAAAAGAAAAACTGAAAAAGGAAAAGTTCTTGAAGTCACGATATACTTTTTTTGATTTAGTACTCATTTATTACTGAAACTGTTGCAATAACCAATTATAATTTAAAATAAACTTTGTGTGTTAAAATTAGGTTGTTTTAAATTATTTTCTTGCATTTTAATTCATATAAAAATAACAAATGTCTTCGGGCCAACCTGCCCGAGGCCAACCTGCCCCGACCACGGGGCAGGTTGGCCCACTCGAAATATTTTAGAAATAATTATTTTTTTTAATTTTAACATCAATTTAGGAGACTTTTACGATGACCATTTGGTAGCTTAAGGTTACACCAACATTTTAAAATAAAAACATAAACGAAAATGATTAAATAAAAAATTTTATAAAAGAAATAAAAATTAGTGGGCCAACCTGCCCCGGTCTCCCCTACTTTTTTCTCTTGACAGCAATTATCCATTTCATTCGTTGTTCTCGTTTCCAACTTGCTTGTGGAATTTGTGATCACTGTTTTTGCCAGTGTTCTTGCAGTTAACTACGCAGCAAGTTTCGAGACCCATATTTGATAATTTTTGCTTAATAATGTGTAATACTTAGGTAAATTTCAATAGCAATAAGTGACTGCGGGCGCCTCGAGCGATTCATGGTTCCCCCCACCACCTACTTCGCACACAGCCAATACCAAGGGTCGGAAGTTCGGATCCCAGGCAATCCGAAGAATGCCTGGACCTCCAATATTTATAATTAATCAATAACGGATATCGTCTAAAGTCTTATATGGCCTGAGTTGTCGAAAAGATTGTGTGAATGTGTGTGTGAGTGCGAGGGTGAATGAAAAAAAAAAAAAAAAAAAACCGAAAGTGCTAGGGACCAAAACGTATTTTCCCTGAACCAGTTTTTTATGCTGAATACGCATATGTAATTATTAATTTTCTACGATCTTTAGTTCAGGCCGTACGGACAGACAGAGAGACAGACGGACACTGCAAAAGCTCTCTCCGTTAGTACCTACTACGTACAGTAAGAGCGAAAAATGATAATTTCTTTAAGTTAAGGAGATCTATATAACACGTTACATCTTTCTTTTAAAAAGCCTGATTTATACAGTCTATTTATAGGAGGAATTGTCTGAAAAATTACGGCAAATGTTAAAGAAAAGGAGAAGTTCTGTAAGAGGCGGGCCGAGGCAGCTAGGGGGTCAGCTCCATGCTAACAGCGTCTCAACCTCCCGCGGACCAGTAAAATTTCTCCGCGAACCACTGGTGGTCCGCCGGACCAGAGGTTGAGAATAGCTGTTTTAGATAGTTTTGTTTAATTTTTTTCAAACGACAAAAAAAATATATAGGATAAAACGGGTGAAGCATGAGCGATTCCGAAACCCAGAGGATGGAAGATTCACAACTCCACGCTGCACGAATTCCCAAATATGCGGTAATAACTATCTTTTTTTTTTTTTTTTTTTTTGCGGATCTTTACAAATTTAAAATTATATATAGGCCTACACATTCTTTTATGTCTTTCAATAGTTTTGAATTTGACTCGCTCACTCCTGACTCACTTTATCCTGTATAAGTATAGTTTTTATTTTTTTGTTGAGGAATGTTTAAGGAACCAGCCATCCTCGCTGGGGGGGCAGCCTCCCCCTCGGCACCCTCCTAGGTACGCCCATGGAGGTCTGTTAGCTGGAATATGTAGAAAAGCAGTGAAACAACTGCAAAATAAAACAAAAAAATCTGGTGTGACTGGCGCACAGCACACAACTTTCTCTTACCTTCGGTAATCGAAAGTTGTTTACTGTGCTTGTCACACCAGATTTTTTGTGTCGACATGTATTTAGTTTCCGACAGTACAGTATATTCGATTTTCAAGATGTAAAATTTATAAGTATAGCGAAATATTTATATTTTGTTACTGTTCAAGTTTAAACTATCCGCGAATATATTTTTATTTATCTTATTTTTTTTAATATTTTTAAATTAATTTTTTAATAGTTTATAGCATGGCAATTTCAAATTTGTTTCTAACTTGTGTCACCTTAATAGTCAAACCTGCTGCGCAGAGGTATCTATCGCTATATGCATTTGATAATCACGACGTTAGACCTCGTGTCTTTCTATTAAATTTGTTCCCGTTGGAACCCTTTGTGTCCGCCATCATATGATCGGCTAGGATTTTGCTCCCGTTGGAGTATTCTGAAGGCATTTCCTTCACATTATTTTTATATATTATTTAAGCGGAAGAATTCATTTTTTGTGAATATATTTTGGCTTAAATAACTCCATGTAAGTTAATTTTCCCTTAACTTGAAATTATATCTTGAACTTTTTTATTCTAATGATTTTCAAATCTTTTTAGATAATATAATTATTTGGATCGTCCCGTTGGACAATTATTATTTATTTGAATTACTGCTATCAGTAAAATATTATCTACTGGCTGCTGGCTTCTTCTTCTTTTTCTGCTTCTTCTTCTTCTTCTCTTCTTTGTCTTCCTCTTTCGTCGCCATCTCTCTTTGGCCTCATCGGCGCTCCTCCGTGGCTTTGACATCGCCTCTCTTCACTACATGCAAATTGCTACCTGCTATATATTTGTATATTTATACAAATATTTTTTATACTTCGAGATCATACTCTCTTCGAAACGTTTCGACCAGGCATCGAAACGACATTTCGGTTTTTTCATCACCCAGCTGCAACAACGCAACAGATATTTATAATTTTAATTTCATTTAACCCAATTAATTATCTCAACCTCAGACAAAGAAAAAGGTCACTTTTATTTTTATTTAATTACTAGCTGCGGTAGGGTTGCCTTCGGCAACCCTACCTCCTAGGCCCTGGCGGGCGGCGTCTCGGGATATGACTAAGAGTTGTCCAGATAAATGTATTTTAATTATTATGAAAAAGATTTTTATTTTTTATTTTAAATATTTGATTAATATATTTTTCAATTATTTACACCCTAAGGAAGCGTAATTTTAAATTTTATTAAAAACGAATGAAAAATAAATTTCAGGGGGGGCAGGGGGGTGATTGAACTTTCTGAGGTCTAAAATACCATTTTTCAATTATTTACACCCTAAGAACAACATTTTAAATTTTATTAAAATCGAATGAAAAAATAAATTTTAGGGGGGGGCAGGGGGGTGATTGAACTTTCTGATGTCTAAAATACCATTTTTCAATTATTTACACCCTAAGAAAGCGTCATTTTAAATTTTATTAAAATCGAATGAAAAATAAATTTTAGGGGGGGGTGAGGGGGTGATTGAACTTTCTGATGTCTAAAATACCATTTTTCAATTATTTACACCCTAAGAAAGCGTCATTTTAAATTTTATTAAAATCGAATGAAAAATAAATTTTAGGGGGGGGTCAGGGGGTGATTGAACTTTCTGATGTCTAAAATACCATTTTTCAATTATTTACACCCTAAGAAAGCGTCATTTTAAATTTTATTAAAATCGAATGAAAAATAAATTTTAGGGGGGGCAGGGGGGTGATTGAACTTTCTGATGTCTAAAATACCATTTTTCAATTATTTACACCCTAAGAAAGCGTCATTTTAAATTTTATTAAAATCGAATGAAAAATAAATTTTTAGGGGGGTCAGGGGGGTGATTGAACTTTCTGATGTCTAAAATACCATTTTTCAATTATTTACACCCTAAGAAAGCGTCATTTTAAATTTTATTAAAATCGAATGAAAAATAAATTTTAGGGGGGGCAGGGGGTGATTGAACTTTCTGATGTCTAAAATACCATTTTTCAATTATTTACACCCTAAGAAAGCGTCATTTTAAATTTTATTAAAATCGAATGAAAAATAAATTTTAGGGGGGTCAGGGGGTGATTGAACTTTCTGGGGTCTAAAATACCATTTTTCAATTATTTACACCCTAAGAAAGCAACATTTTAAATTTTATTAAAATCGAATGAAAAATAAATTTTAGGGGGGTCAGGGGGGTGATTGAACTTTCTGGGGTCTAAAATACCATTTTTCAATTATTTACACCCTAAGAAAGCGTCATTTTAAATTTTATTAAAATCGAATGAAAAATAAATTTTAGGGGGGTCAGGGGGGTGATTGAACTTTCTGGGGTCTAAAATACCATTTTTCAATTATTTACACCCTAAGAAAGCAACATTTTAAATTTTATTAAAATCGAATGAAAAATAAATTTTAGGGGGGGGGGGGGCAGGGGGGTGATTGAACTTTCTGGGGTCTAAAATACCATTTTTCAATTATTTACACCCTAAGAAAGCAACATTTTAAATTTTATTAAAATCGAATGAAAAATAAAAAAAATAAAATTTTGGGGGGGGGGCGCAGAGCGGAAAAATCTTTTCAAATGTCGAATTGTTAGGGGGGAGGGAAGAGTTTTTATTTTTCATTTTAAAGATTTGATAAATATATTTTTCATAAAGCGAGTTAGATCCTGTTTTCCAATGCTTTGCTATGGGGTAATTGATAACCCCCAAAAAGGGGGGTTCCCTACCCCTAATTCGATATAATGATAGCCTAAAACCACCCCCGGAAAATTCCCTACCCATTAAAAAAAACTCCATGAAAATCGGTCCAGTAGTTTCGGAGTCTATGCGTTACAAACAGACAGACAGACAGACAGACAGACAGACAGACAGACAGAGATTGTCTTTTATATAATAGTATAGACGCATTCAATTTGCAATCATTTTTTATTTTATTTTTTTTTTTTTTAATTCTAGAAGGAATTAAATTTATTAATAAATTTCATAGAAAAATAAAGCTCATTCCATCCTATAGAAAGATTAAACAAATCTAACTGTTTAAATAAAATATTTAAATTTTTTAATAAATTATTTTTGTTAATGTTTTAAGAAAAAGAAGTGAGCTTTTCTTTTCTTTTAAATCCTACATCACTCTCCACATATAAGTAGACCCATATCTTAAAAATAAAAAGAACAAGAGCCATACTGTTGATTTTTCCCCAAAGATTTTCTTCGAGGTACGAACCCAACCCGGACTTTTAAATTTTTTATATTTTTCCCGTTTGGAAAATAAAACCAAAATTAAGGAGGACCCTTGAAAAAGGGATTAATTCCTCAAAGAAAATCTTTTTCATTTTTGACTTTAACAGTTACCATGGCAACCATTTCTCCTATCTTTTCTATGGAGTACAAGAGTAAAGTGGTCTTCAGAAGATTTCAATGACAAAATGAGAATATACATTTTATTGAGAATCTAAAAAATAATTGATTTTTGAATTTAAAAAAAAATCGTTGGGGCAAATTTTGAGAAAATCGAAAAAAACTGAAAAAGTGAATCAGTAAAGTACTAGTACTTTTTGGTCGATTTTGTTCAAAAGCTTCGTGTCACGTCCCAGAGGGGTGTCTAACTTAAATATAAAATTTCAACCTCCTAACTCTTTTCGTTCTTGAGATATTTTGTTCACAGACACACACACAGACAGACAGACAGGACACCAGACAGACCATGTCGCGAAAACCACTTTTTTGGATTCAGGGGACCTCAAAACGTGAAGATCCATCAAAATCTCGACATCGAATTTTTGACATGAATCCAATACTTTCTCTCTCTATATATATTAACATATATATAGAGGTAAGAGAAAGTAAAAATCGATCATTTTTAACGATTTTTTTGAAATGTAAGGGACAAAACCCTCCCCCACATCCCCCCCCTTGGATCCAAATGTTCGTGTTTTTGAACTTTTCATCTCTCTAGACCTTCAGAAGAAATATTAAGGCTAAAATATTCCTTTTCATCCCTTCAAATTTAATTAATGACCCTATAATTAACGAAAAGGGGTGGAAATAAGTAGGGGGCTCCTCCCCGGGGTCGGTACGTGATGGGATAAAACGGAGGTCATATTTGAGTTAAGGGGGTAATTTTACTTAAGAATTTGAAGGAATTATCTCGGGGCTCGAAAAAAATTTCATTTTGCCGAGTAGTGTTATTGATGTGTTCAATCTCCATAATAATAATAATGATACAAACCACAAAAGCTTGAATAAACATACTAAAGACTTTTACTAGAGAAAAATCAAATGAGTCAGTTTAGAAGCCCACTTGGGATTGTTTTAGCCGCCAGCCTTGAGATCCCCCTCCCCTCAAATTTTTTGGGGGTAAAGGGGGTAATTAACTCCCCCCCCCCCCGATATTAAAAAAAAATACTTTTGTTTTAAAAAAAAACATTTAATTTTAATGTAAAATTTTAAAAATTAATACTTTTTTTTTTTTTATTTGACCCTTTTCGGCCAGAGGCCATTGGAAAAATTAATACTTAAAAATTAGATTTGTATTAAATACAAATCAAATTTGTACGGACGGGAGAAAAATTTTGTTTACGGATGGGAAAAAAATTTGGTTCCAGGAAAGAGGGAATGTTCCGCGAGCGGTAGGCCTACATGAAAAAAACTTTGGTTCCGAGGGTGGAAAAAATTCTGCGTCTCTAAAAAAAAAAAAAAAAGGTAAAATATTTTTACGGACGGGAAAAACTTTTGAGATCAGGCCAAGAAAAAATAGTGTGCTGTGCGACCAATCACACCAGACTACCCCCCCCCCCCCCCGAGAAATACCTCTGTATCCGCTCTTGATCTCACATTTTTAGGAGAGGTGGGGGAAGAGAAATGTAAAGTAATTTTTATAATGTTCAAGATGGTTATATTTATACTCCCTGAGGGATGTGTATTCTTACTCTAGTCAGGCGAATTTTATTGTAAATAAGAGTTGATCAGTAGAGAGAGGGAAGGAGATAATGTGGTGTGAGTGGCCAACTCCAATGTCCCTAATTAACGTCACTAATTAATGTTAGATAATTATTAATATAACATGTGTAGTTGATTTTAATGTATCATGTTGTTAAATAACAATTTAAAGAGGAGTTTACATCAGCTTTAAATTAAATTCAAACAAGGGAAAGTTTTTCAATATTGTTATTTTAAATAACTTATTTATTATCCATTTGTATTGTTATTGTGTATCCATTGTATTAATCCTTAAGTCAGTCAAAAAATCTGGTGTGACTGGCGCACAGCACACAACTTTCTTTACCTTCGGTAATGAAAGGTTGTGTTCTGTGCATGTCACACCAGATTTTTTGTGTCTACACTGTAAAAAAAATTTCGATGATTTTACAATTTTTTTGTTGTAAGCAAATTTCCAAGACCAATAGATACTAAATTTACTATACAGTTGAATTATATTTTTACAAAACTCTTTGCAAAAATCGTTTACAAATGTGTGGTAATTTTACTAATATTTAGCAATTTTCGAGTCCAAATGTCTGGTAATTTTACCAATATTTAGCAATTTTCGAGTCCAAATTTGGTAATTTTACAAATATTTAGCAATTTTACAATCCAAATGTCTGGTAATTTTACTAATATTTAGAAAAAAGAAAAAAAAATTTACGACTGGACCCATAGGTTATTGACCTTTAGGGGACGTCTCTACCTGAATGGAGTGAAATAAATATTTTTATTTAATGAAAAATTCCTCCAGGATTTGAACACTGACCTTTTTGGTAGAAGTCTGCTGCCTAGTCCATTTGACCATCGAATCACCTGTTAGTTAATGATCTATCTCTGCTATTTGGCATTCAAGTATGACTTCATTGTAAACTATTTTTACTAAATAAAAAAATAAAAATAAACTTAAAGTTATCATAATATTATTATTTTTGTATTATTATAACTTAAATAAATCCTTATAGTGCCAAAAAGTCTTTATTAAGAAAGCAAAGCAGTCGAAACAAAGTCGACCATGTTGGCCGTCTCAGAAACCTTTAAAAGGAAAATTACAATACCCTTGTATTGTAAAATTAGAAACCTTTTTGTAAAATTACAAACACTTTTCTAAAATTACAAACCGTGTTCTAAAATTACAATGCCGTTGTATTGTAAAATTAGAAATCGTATGGTAAAATTACAATATTTACTCTAATTTTCCAAGAGAATTGTAATTTTAAAATGTTTTTTGGTTGTAAAAATTTTTTGAATGCATAGATTTGTAAATTTAGTATACAAATGTATGGTAGTTATCATTTACAAGGAAAATTTGTAAATTTGCTATACTAAAACATAATAAAATTAAAATTTTTTACAGTG
>JAKCPI010016521.1:0-14686 GCA_023213315.1 Euborellia annulipes | reverse complement strand
TAGGGTGATCAATACATTGATATAGTTTTCTCAACTTGGTTTCTCTTAGATATTTAAAATTCAAATTTATAAATGAGTTATTTTTATATTTCGTTTTCAGGTTGAGTAGGATGCTCAATTTCATTTAACTCGTAACTTTCAGGTTCATTCAATAATTCTTTACACTTTTTATATCCCTTATATAATTTCCAAATTATTCCTCCACAAATTATCATTGCTACTATCCCTAATAAGGATCCTAAAGAAATTAAATATTTGTTTGTATTTTGTGTTTGGTGTTGCTTTTCAATTTGAGCTTTTATTTCTTTCCATTGTCTGCTTACTGTTTCTAAATTACCTTCTGGGACATATGGATTCAAACTTTCTATCTTTTTCCCATTGAAGTTTAATACTTTGTTTGGCATTCCCTCTAATGCACTTGTTACATTTAAAATGTTTGTTAAATTAAATTTTGGTATTTTAAAATCTATTACCCTTGATTCAAAACTGAATTCCGCCCTCAAAACTTTGTCTTTTGTTGACAATTCACAATTTCTTCCTAATTTAATGATTCCTGAACCTTCCAAAATGAGGTTATTTGTTTCCCTTTTTCCTTTACAAAAGATGTTCGCATTTTCTCTCACTGGTGTGGCAAATATCCAAGCATTTGCCTCCCTTAATTTTTGAAAATAAATTGTTCTTAAACCAATTAAATTTATTAAATCATGGCACATTGATCTCAAAATTTCGATTGAGGGGTTCGTCAAAATGTGACTTTCGCAATTCCCTGCTGTGTTTACTGAATTTAACTCCTTATTTTGCTGACATATGACCTTTTGAGTTTTTAACTGCTCACATTTTTCCCACTCTTCCTGTCTCAAAATTAAATAGTTTAATCTTGTTTTATCCATTACTAAATATTCACCTGACAATTTTATATACGCGTAATTGTTCCCTTCTACCTTGACTGGTATTGAATACATTTTATAAGCGTTAAAATTTTCCCCATCTACTAGAGGTATTTTGTTTACTAATATTAACTGATCTCCCATAACAAAAGCATTTACCCTCGTTACTTGTGTTATTACATTTATGTTTTCTTCCTGCAAATCGAATGGAAATTTATATTCTCCCAAGCTATGAACTGCTATTTTTAGTTGTTCTATGAATTTTCCTGGTGTTATCATTGATGAACAAACCTTTCCCCCTTTGATTTGATTCAAACAGAAAATAATTTCATCTACATCTTCGTTTAAATCCTGAATAATTAATGATAGAATCGCTAAATGCTCGTTTAAATCTTCCCTGGCTGTAGTTAAAAGATCTTTGTCCCATCTATATTTGTCATATATCTTTAAACTCGCTTGAATATCTCGTATTGATTGCTCTAAAATTTTCTCATTTCTTTCTAATTGCTCCACTTCCCTTTCGAATCTAGCCATGGTTGTATTGAAAACTTGAATTTGTTTTTCACTTGTTGCAATTATTTTTCCTTGATTTTCTTCTAAATTCTTAATATGTTCAGTATAAAATTCTGCGTCTTCCCTATCTAATGTTCCGAATAATACTTTAGAAATTGATCCTACAGCATCTATTAAACCTCTTTTCTTCCTGTGTCCTACTAATTGTTTAATTAGCGTTTCTTTTCTCGTTATACTCTCAAATAATGTATCTAACATAACATATAAATTTTCACAACTTGTTTGATTTGATAATTCAGTTAATTTATTACATGCTTTGTCTGTTAAAATTATATATTTCTTCACTGACTCTAATTTCTGGTGAACTACTTCCAAATCTATTTTAGCAATTAGCGTAAACTCACTTCGATAAAATTCTACTTGTCTGTCCATTTCGAAATATATTCCTGTTTCTTCCTTGAAAATTTCAACTTTCGATTCTCCTTTCTCTAGGCAGCGTCTGCCTTCCATAGTGGTGCTGTTGTTATTATTATTAGTAGTGCAAGTGTTCCCGCTCTCTTTACTGAGCCCGACATTTCTGTAACAATACAGCGTATTTACTTCTCTATTTATTAACTATATCTATTTATTTCTTTCCTATATTTATTATTTATTATTTAACTAAAGATTATATATTTTTCTCCTTGTCTCTCGCTCTCTTTCTCCTCATTTGTTTATTGTTTATTCAAAGAAATGTTTTATTCTGTTCTTATGTACTTTTAATCTTTTCCTACCTGCCTTTAGAGTTACATTTGTGTCTGAATTTATTTCTTCTATTACGTATGGACCAATCCATTTTGAACTTAATTTCTTTGATCGTCCTCTCCTCAGTGTTTCATCAAATAGTAATACTTTGTCTCCCCTTTTAAAATTTTCTTCCCTTACCTTTTTATCATAATATCTTTTCGAAACTTCTTTACCTTTTATCAAATTTTCTTTTACTATTCTATTAGTAGTTCCTATTTTATTTCTTAATTCTTGCATATAGTCCTCCATATTATATCTCGGTCCTCTTTGCTCCTTCACTGATGATGGATATCCCGCTTTCTTCCCAAAAATTACCTCGTGAGGTGTATACCCCGTGCTTGTATGTGGTGTTGTATTGTATGCAAATGTAGCGTATGGTAACCACAAATCCCAGTTAGTTTGGTCTTCGTTAATATAATTGCGTAGATATGCCGCTAACACAGCATGTGATCTTTCTAAACTACCGTTTGACTGTGGATGATAGCTTGTTGTCTGAATTTTCTTTATTTTTAACAATTTACATACATCTTTAAATAATTCGCTCAAAAAATTTGTACCCTGGTCGCTTAAAATTACATTTGGAACTCCATATTTACATATTATTTCTGTTACCATTTTCTCGGCTACTGTTGCCGCATCTTGTGTTGGTATTGGTACTGCAATTAGATATTTCGATAAATTATCCTGAAATGTAAGAATATATTTATTTCCTGAATTTGTTTCCGGCAATGGACCTACAATGTCTACTGCACATTTATCCCATGTCTCCTCAGGTGTGTCCGTTATTTCCATTGGTGCTTTTACCTTTCTACCTATTTTATTTTTCTGACAACTTGTACAGTTTTGCACATACTCCTTTATTTCTTGATCGGTTCCATCCCATTCAAAATTGTCTTTTACTTTTGCTATTGTTCTTTTAATTCCTTGATGACCTTGATGACCTTGATGACCCTGCAGGAGGTCTTCCGCAGGTGCTTCATGACATTCATACAGTATTTCATTTTTCCTGTCTGTCCCTGTCTCGTTATTTTCCTTTTCTTTTCTCTTCATAGTAGTGATTTTTACTTCTTTTTCTTCTATTTCTTGCTCCTCGATGTTGTAGATACGACTTAATGCATCGGCATTTGTATTTTCTTTTCCTGCTTTATATTCAATTTCATAGTCATATTCTTCTAATTTTAAACGCCATTTCATTAATCTACTTCCTGGGTCTTTTACTCTAAATAACCACGTTAAAGGTCTGTGATCAGTGACAATTTTAAATTTTGTCCCTAATAAATACGGTCTAAAATGCTTACACGCCCAAACAATTGCTAGTAACTCTCTTTCTATAGTTGAGTATTTCATTTCTGCTTTATTTAATGTTCTACTAGCGTAGCTTATTGGTAAATCCTGTCCAACTGGACCTTGACTTAATATTGCCCCTATGCCATAGCCACTGGCATCAGTTGTTAACACATAAGGCTTTGTTGTATCTGGATAAATTAAGATTGGTGGGTTTGTTAATTTTTCTTTCAAATTTTCAAAAGCTTCTTGTTGTTTATCTCCCCATTCATATTCTTGATCTTTCTTTAATAGAGTTGTTAACGGTTGTGCAATTTTCGAATAATTTTCTATAAATTTTCTGTAATAGTTTGCTAAACCCAAAAATGACCTTAACTCCTTTTGATTCTTTGGCCTTGAATATCCTTGAATTGATCTAACTTTTTCTGGGTCAGGTTTCACACCTTCCTCTGATATTACATGACCTAAATAATTTACTTCTCTTCTTAATAAATTACATTTCCCTGGTTTTATTTTTAATCCATAATATTTTATTCTTTTAAATATTTCTATTAATTTTCTATTGTGATCTTCTAGGCTGTTTCCAAAAATAATTATATCGTCTAAAAATACTAAACATTTTAATCCTTGTAGCCCTGTTAAAATATTATTCATTAATCTCTGAAATGCAGGTGCGGATCTTTTACACCCAAATGGCATTCTGATAAATTCATAATGTCCTGACTCTGTTGAAAATGCTGTCTTTTCTTGATCTTCTTCTCTCACTTTTATTTGATGGTAACTTTGCTCTAAGTCGATTGTTGTAAAATATTTTGACTTTCCTAACGAATCTAAAAGTTCATTTATATTTGGTAACGGAAATGCATCGCCTTCAGTTATATTATTTAATTCTCTGAAATCAACTACTACTCTATGTTTCGGTTTGCCATCCTCTGATTTTTTTGGAACGACTAGTATCGGAAAATTCCAAGGTGATACTGAGTCTTTAATTATTTCATTTTCTAACCAATTTTCAATTTGCTTTTTCACTACTTCTTTATGTGCAAAAGGAAGTCTGTATTGTTTCTGATGTATTGGCTGTTGTCCCTCCTTCATTGGAATTGTGTGCTCGGCCACCTTCTCATCTACTGCTGTTAACATGTCACCTTTCAAATAAAATATTTCACTAAATTCTTCACAAATTTCTAAAATTGTATTTCTCTCTTCTTTACTTAAATGATCTAGCTTTAATGATTCTCTTAATATTTTTAATCTATTGCTACTTGCTTCATTTATTTTTCTACATTGAGCTGTTTCTATTTCCTCGCTTTTTACCTGTTCAATTTGCATCGTTGGAATTTCTATCTCCTCATCTTCGTCTGTAGTATTTAAAATATTTATCATGCATTTCTTATCTTTTGGTTTCACACAACAACTTGCTATATAGATTCCATCTTTTATCTTTTGTTTATTTATTATCCCTTGTTTATCTGAATCGGTCCTCACTTGGATCCAATTAAGTGCCCTTGACTTTAATTTCTTCGTTTGGAGTTGCCTTTCTCTTTCATTCATCTTCTCCTCTTTTTCTTCCTTCGGGACTCTCTCTCTTTCGTCCTGGAAAGGATTCCCCGTCACGACTGCTGCTGCATCTGGACTCTCTCCTTCTCTTTCTCTCTGTCGAGCGTCCTTCAAATATTTTATCTTATCTGATTTATTTCCTCTCCCTATTTTAATTTTTATCCCTGCAATTTCTAGACTTTTGTCGCTATAGTCAATTTTTCCTTCATATTTTTCTAGAAAATCCACCCCTAGTATTCCGTCATACTGTACTGGAAAATTATCCGACACTACATGAAATATGTGTTCAATTTCTTTATTTCCTATTGTTATTTTCGCTTTTACTTCTGCTAGCGTTTCGTGTTCTCCTCCCAGTCCTGTGATTTTTATTTTATCTCTCCAACAATCTGCTTCTTCATCTAATGCATATTTCTTTACAAGACATACTTCTGCTCCTGTGTCTAATAATAATTCTAAATATCCCTTTTTCGCTTGCTCTACCTTTATTTTAATATTTTGATCTTCTTTATTTGATTTTACACGATTTGCTTCATCTTCCTGTTTATTTTCATCTTTTAATTCCCCTATATTTTTCACATTTCTATTTGTATCCTCCTTCCTACTGCTGTTACTATTGCTGCTGCTACTGCTATTATTATTACTGCTGTTATATCTATTTCCTTGATCTCGATTAGATCGATTTCTACAGTCCCTCGCATAATGACCTGACAGGTTGCAAATAAAGCATCTAGGTTTTGAAAATTGACCTTGACTGCTATTCTCACCTGTCCTGCCTTTATACCTACAATCTTTCTCTTCATGATTTTCCCTTCTGCATAACCTACATATTTTTCTATTGCTTCTATAGTTTGCTGTTTTCCCTCTGTCTATTTCTCTATTATTATATTTTGCCCGTCTATAATTCTCTTTTAATCTTTCTTCTTCAACGGCCTCCCTTATCGCTATCTCTAATTGATCTGCATTTCTCGATTTTACTATTATTCTTAAATCTTCATTTAAACCTTCTTTAAATATTTCTAACGCTTGTTTCCTAAGGAATAGTTGCAACGTTCTTCTGCTTGTTTCATTTCTTTCATCCCTTAATGTAGCTTCTATTAATTCCATTAATAGGTTTTCTATTCGGCTCCCGAATAATTGGGCTGATTCACCTGGCCTTTGCCTGCTGTTATTAAATTCATTTTGTATTGAGAACAGTGAGCGTTTTTCCCCATATAATTTCTTTAATGTTATCTTTAACTCTTCATATGTATTTATTTCCTTATACAATATTGCTTGAAGGGCCTTCCCCTTTATCTTTACACCTTTTATTGCCTCTAAAAGGGCCATTCTATTATTCGCGCTTATACTGGAAAAGACATAGTCACATGCACTTATAAATTCCCGCAAATCACATTGCGACTTTCCCTCGAAATTAGGGATCATATTTCTTGCTTCTTTCAAACTTAAATTGTCTCCCTGGACATCTCTTTCTGGGATATCTCTTTCTTGGATATCTCTCCCACCCTGTGAGAGTTGCACTTCTTCCCGAGCATTAGGATAATTACTAGGTTGCCAAGAAACTCCCCTGGGATTGACAGAAAGCCTTGAATCGTAATTCGTCCCTGGATGTCCCCCACAAGCTATCCTGGAGTTAGCAAAAAGCCTTGGATCCGAAACATCACTTACTGACAGTTCGTGTGCTCGAATCTCACCCCCTGATTGCCCCGGAACAATTGTTTGGTCTCCTAACTCCCTTTCATTACCTTGCTCATTCCCATTCTTTTCATCCATTCTGCTATTTTCATTCTGTTCATTTTCTCTGCCTGCGCTATTGCTATTACTGCCATTATCGCTAATTTCTTGATCTTGGGGATCACTATTCTCTACATCTGTTTGCGCTGTTTCGTTTGCGCCCTCTATTGAGCTACCTGCTCCCCTGTTTTTGGTTACGTTTTTATCATTCATTTTTCTCTTTTTGAGTTTCCTTAGTTTTCTTAGTTTCCTTAGAATTTTGACTCGATTAAATTTTCAAAATTCCAATTTTAAATTTTGTTTTCTACCTTTTGAAACCAATTTGAGCTTATATCTGTGTATTGACTCACCGTAGTTGCTCTCGGAGTCGCCTTGGAGATTCGCCTGGTCCGCCCTTTTGATTGCTGGCTGCAGACACTCTCGAGTTCGGCTGCTGTGTTTTGCTGCTCGCGGTTCTGTGTTGACCGCTTTTCTTTCTTCTTTCTTCTTTTTTCTTTCTTCTCTCTTGTTTCTTCTTTCTTGTTTCTTCCTTCTTGTTTCTTCTTTTATTTTAATTTCTCTTCTTGTTTCTCTTGTAGCGTTTGTTATATTGTGTATTATATTTTCTTACACAGCTTGTTTAATTTATCATGTTTTCGTACTCACACAGCTTGTTTAATTTATCTCACCGCTGACCACCATTTGTTGTGTGGGGGTTTTACTTCTACGTAGTTCTCCCAGCCCACAGATGTTGTGTTGAGTCCCAACTATATCTTTTAATTATTTAGTTGCTCGCTGTTGAGACTCGCCGTTGTTAATGCTGCCACCACTCAGGTAATTGCAGGTACCTGAGAACCTACTCTTAAAGAGTTGATGATGGGGAGTCCAATGAATACTTTGGTTATATTTTAATGATGTTTAATAAGTGAATAAGTAATTAAAATTACAGTTGATTATAAAGTTGAATAAGTAATAAATGAAATAATATAATTGATGAAATAATTGATTGGTAGAAAATAATTGTTGTTCTTAGTCAATACACCGATGATGTTATTAGTGTGGTGTTCGCACTGATATAAGCTGCCCTGCCCTTGTGTCTTGGGCCTTTTATTAACTTTAGAGAGAGACGACAAATCATCACTCTCTTTGTGAGTGCAATCTTAGCTGGGTCAGTTGTTTATCTTATTTCGGAAAAAGAGTCCACGTGCAGGATGTTTATATTATCCTGGCATCTTTATTACCCTATTAGTCGAATTTATCGGTTATCTATCAATGAAAGAAATCTTTCTTATTTGTCCCTGAATTTTATATTATCAATTCAAATGCTGAATAATACTAATTACATTTTCAAAAATCTCGCGCACAACAAATACATCAGTAAAGTAGTAGTACTTTTTGGCCGATTTTGTTTAAAAGCTTATAGGGGACCTCAAAACATGTATATCCATCAATACTTTCTCTATATATTTCATATATAGGGTAAGAGAAAGTAAAAAAGTCAATTTCCATAGCCTGTGTGTAATTTAAATGTTGACTGCTTGAAATAAACTATGGTTATTTTTTCAAAATTTTAATCTCATATCGGCATATTTTATACACATAAATAAATACAAAATTTCATAAGAATTGGAAAATTTTTTTTTAAATATGTAAAAAGTTAAGGAGACCTATTTTTTGAATCGAAATTAACATACAAATCCTCATATGGGGATTTAACATTGGCTATAAAAGAAGGAAGAGTCGGAAAATGAATTTGAAAAAGTAAAAATGAATGATTTTAAATTAGACAAATTATGGAGTGAATAAATAAAGAATATATTGGGGCCGGGGGTGGGGGGTTTTCAAGTCCAAGTAGGTATACTCGGTTGCACTTAACGGCCATTATATTAGGAAACTTTGAGCGCGCCAAGCAAAATCGGAAACTTGCCATAAATTATTATCGAGCCCACAAGCAATGAATTGTCGCATGATCCTTTGTCCAGAGAGAGCGAGTCTCCCCCCCCCCCATCCTGCTCTGTGATTCTTCGGTTAATAAATGATGTATAGCAGCAGCAGCAGGGCTGAGCAACGCAACGCAACGCGCCGCGCCATTCAGCCACAGGGCCTTCTTAAATATTTATCCCTTCTTAAAAGCAGAGCCCTTTTCAATTATAAATTGAACCTTTATTGTTAATAATTTCTTTTATTATTATTATTATTATAATATATCGCTCTCTCGCTCTCTCTCTATTCCATTATATTTTGTGTGTGTGTGTTATTAATTTATGTTTTACAATAAATGTTTACTTGAGTTCTATTATATTGGATATTTAATTGTATAGTTCTGGGTTGACCTCGGTCGTTTTTACTTTCTATTACCTATGTATATGTTAATATATAGAGAGAGAAAGTATTGGATTCATGTCAAAAATTCGATGTCGAGATTTTGATGGATATACACGTTTTGAAGTCCCCTGAATCCAAATAAGTGGTTTTCGCGACATGGTCTGTCTGTGTCTCAGTAGCGTAACTAGGTGTGGGCGAAGGGGGGCGCTCGCCCCCTCCACCCCAGGTGCTTCAAGCCTTTGGCGCCCCTCTATACCGACATAGGCATTTAAAATATAGCCCAGGGACGGTGATTTTATCATATTCTTTCCATAGATTGTCCAAAAACACGGATAGTTTTCTTTTAAATTATATTACAACTTTAAAAAACGACGCCCTTGTTGAGCTTCGCCCCCTCCGCCCTCAAAGGCTAGTTACGCCGCTGCTGTGTGTCTGTGTAAATTTAATTCTAAGGTAAGTATATAGTGTTTGATAAACATTTATACATGCAATAAAAAGAGTTAAATGGATAATTATAGGCAGGAGCAGTCAATAAAAAAGACTCTGTATGCTGGTTCTAATCTCGGAGACGTTTCGGTTCTTTTAATATAAGAGCCACCTTAGATTAGAGAATGGCTTTTATATTAAAAGAACCGAAACGTCTCCGAGATTAGAACCAGCATACAGAGTCTTTTTTATTGACTGCTCCTGCCTATAATTAACCATTTACATCACAGTCACTACTTTGGAATAAAAAGAGTTAAATGTGAAAAAAATAATTAATATGAGATGTTATCAAACTGATAGTGCCATCTTTTGACCAATCAGGTAACTATTAATATGTATAATTTTTTTATGATAAAATAATTATATAAAAATCTTAAACTATTTTATTGAGTGCAAATCAAATTGAAATTCGGCCAAAATATTTTTGTAAATTAACTAAATTCACCCAAATAATTTAAGTTCAGATTTCTAACCTTTCGGAATTTATGGTTGCGGGGGCGGATATCTTAATCGGAACGCTAAAAATTTTTCCGGAAAGATTTTGAATAAACTTTTTACATTATATACCATATTTTGGGTTAAATGCTCCAAAATGATTAAAAAAAAAAACAAAATTCTTTACAAATGAATACAAAAAATAAATCCGGTGTGACTGGTCGCACAGCACACTACTTTCTCTTATCTTCAGTAATCGAAAGTTGTGTTTTGTGCTTGTCACACCAGATTATTTGTGTCGACATGTCTTTAGTTTCCGACAGTACGGTGCATTCAATTGTAAAGTGGTCTTCAGAAGATTTCAATGACAAAATGAGAATATACATTTTAAAGAGCATCTAAAAAATAATTGATTTTTGAATTTTATTCAAAATCATTGGAGCGAATTTTGAGAAAATCGAAAAAACTGAAAAAGTGCATCAGTAAAGTACTAGTACCCTTTGGTCGATTTTGTTCAAAAGCTTCGTGTCACGTCCCATGGGGGTGCCTAACTTAAATATACAATTTCAACCTCCTAGCTCTTTTCGTTCTTGAGATATTTTGTTCACAGACAGACACACACACACACACAGACACACAGACAGACCATGTCACGAAAACCACCTTTTTGGATTCAGGGGACCTCAAAACGTGAAGATCCATCAAAATCTCGACATCGAATTTTTGACATGAATCCAATACTTTCTCTCTCTATATATTAATATATATATAGAGGTAAGAGAAAGTAAAAACTTAAAGGTTTAAATTTTTTTCTGAAATGAAACGTCTTTGTTTGTTTTAATTCATCAAAAGGGTTCTCATAGACTTAACTATATAGACCAAGACCTGGAGAGAAAAAAAAACTCTTCTTTTTTCTTTTCTGATCTCTGATTTGTTTTGTCAAAAAAAAATATATATATATCTAAAGAGGAAGGTGGTCCATTTCATTTAGTAGGCCAGCAGCCCTTGAGTGATCCAGTGGTGCCGATTTCCATTCCATTAACATGAGCCCTTTGAAAAGACCCTACCCTATCTGATATTCAATCCTTTTGTCAGTAGGCGAGAAACTGATATTTTTACACCTCATCTGCCAATAGTCAAGGCTTATTTGAATCCATAAAACAAATTGCTTTTTTTCTCTCTCTCTTTCTCATCTTTAATCGAAAATAATAAACATTTATATAGGAATTATTAAAAGTAAACTTGGAAGTGGTCAACAATCATCTTTTTTCCATCCTCTCTGTTCAAAACTTACATTTGAAATACATCATGAAGTTCACCCCCAAAGGGTTGAGAATTCAATACAAAATTTGTATCCTGGATTTAGTTTATTTAGAGAAATATTGAAGCCCCCCCGACCCCGCACCGCGGGATTAATAATGGCGAGGACAGAAGAAGAAGAAGAAGAGAGAAATATTGAAGCCCAATTTCAATTCGTTAGCTATAACAATTATTTAGTTATTAACATAAACACATCTTGACTGGGCTATCTATCATGACATTCACGCCTAAATTTCCGAAGGGGTTGAGGTATTAATACCAATTTTTTCCCTGAATTTAGTTCATTTAGAGAAATACTGTGGCCAAATTTCAAATCGCTAGCAATAATATTTTTTTTTAAGTCTTTTCGGCATCTACTAGCTGCTTTGCTCATTTCTTCTACCAAATATTTCATTCTATTTTATAGAAAAACTGTTCTAAGTTCGATTTCAAAAGTTTGTTATTGATTCAAACATCTTCAAAATAATTAGAAGAGAGTACTTCAATTGGATTTTTATTTTATATTTAGAGTTAGAACAAAAAAAGTGGCACTTGTTGATTTTGTTAAAAAAATTAAGTATGATTTACTTTCTCTTACCCTATATATGAAATATATCGAAAGTATTGCGATCAAGTCAGTTTTTGATGAATCTTCACGTTTTAAGTTTCCTTGAATCCAAAAAAATGGGTCCCGCAAATTGGTCTGTCTGTCTGTCTGTCAACAAAATATCTCAGAAATGAAAAGATCTAGGAGGTTGAAAATAAGCTTTAACAAAATCGGCCAAAAAGTACTACTACTTTACTGATGTACTTTTTTTAAGTTTTTTCGATTTTCTCAAAATTTGCTCCATTGATTTTGATTAAAATTCATAAATCAACTATTTTTTAGATGCTCTTTAAAAAGTATATCAGTGAAATTTTTCGTGAAAATTGTTTGAAGTACATTTTACTGATGTGGAAGAATTGGTAGCTCAGCGCCATCTATGAATCACGTGGTCTAGTTTGGAACTAGTTTGTGCATCTAAATATATCTCGACTCAAATAATCTGGTGTGAGAAGCACGGCGCCCAACTTTCTCTTACCGAAGGATAAGAGAAAGTTGTGAGCTGTCACATCAGATTTTTTTTAAATATCTTTTCTTCTAATAGTTTTCGCTTTTATTTAAAATAAAATTGAGTTAGGGAACGATAGTGTTCGAAAAAAGAAAGACTTTTTACTTTCTCGTACCTCTATATATATGTTAATATATAGAGAGAGAAGTATTGGTTTCATGTCAAAAATTCGATGTCGAGATTTTGATGGATCTTCACGTTTTGAGGTCCCCTGAATCCAAAAAGTGGTTTTCGCGACATGGTCTGTCTGTGTGTCTGTCTGTCTGTCTGTGTGTCTGTGAACAAAATATCTCAAGAACGAAAAGAGCTAGGAGGTTGAAATTTTATATTTAAGTTAGACACCCTCATGGGACGTGACACGAAACTTTTTGAACAAAATCGACCAAAAAGTACTAGTACTTTACTGATGCACTTTTTCAGTTTTTTTCGATTTTCTCAAAATTTGCTCCAACGATTTTTTTTAAAATTCATATATCAACTATTTTTTAGTTGCTCTTTAAAATGTATATTCTCATTTTGTGATTGAAATCTTCTGAAGACCACTTTACTCTTGTACTCCATAGAAAAGATAGGAGAAATGGTTGCCATGGTAACAAAATATAAACATTTTGCCATACTTATAAATTTTACATCTTGAAAATCGAATGTACCATACTGTCGGAAACTAAATACATGTCGACACAAAAAATCTGGTGTGACAATCACAGTACACAACTTTCGATTACCGAAGGTAAGAGAAAGTTGTGTGCTGTGCGCCAGTCACACCAGATTTTTTCATTCCCATCCTTGGCAGCATCTTTGAAAATCAGGGCAAATACCAAGCCAGAGAGTATTTATTACTAGCTCTTAGACTGCAAACATTAGTTATATTTTTCTTACAGATATTGAAGTGAATGGGAATCAAATTTTTATTCTTATCTAGTGAATGAATAGTTAGTTAGTTGAGAGTGAGCAGAAAAGAGAAGCAATTTGCGACTGCTTAGTTTCCTTTTATTCTACGACTACACAATGGGCCCTTGAGTTTGCCCGCTAGGACGATTAATCCCCCCTCCACAGAAGGCTTTTAGTTTGAATCGAGGTCACCCGAATGCATCCGCCATTTCATTAACTACAAATGCATTTCCCTCTCCCTTTTCTCTTTTATTTCTATTTCCTTTTCTTTTTTTTTTTAAATTGAATTTACGTATATGCAGGTGGCGCCAAGAGAAATTTCAACTACAAGATAACGTCTTCTTCTTCTTTCTCCTCGCCTTGTCCCGGTGTCGGCGGACCTCACTCTTTTTTCTCCAAACCTATCATAGGTTTTACGACAGGAAGAAATAGGAGAGACCGGCCCGTCGCACGGTCTAACGCCTGTTGTAAAGAGGAAGGACGAGACAGACATTTAAAGAACTGAAGGACTGCCTGTCCCAGCTCGTGGTCGCCATTCACGTACCAGCAAGATGTGGGCCCCTGAGCAAAACTACAAGATAAATTATTATTTATTAGGAAACAGGAACGGGGAGCTTTCGTAGTAACAGTAGCCAGGATACACAATAAAAATCTATATTTGCTTGCTGACGTTTTTGGGTGTGTCGCCTATTCAGGGCAAGCAAAATTGTCAAAATTTTTGTACTAGCTGATCGGTGCTTCCGGAATACAGTTCCATGTTTATAGATGTACTCGTTAGTATGTACCAGCAAAGAAAAAAAAATTTTTGCTATTTGAATGTCGTGCCTGTAAAAACGCTTTGCAATAGTTTTTCTTTGCTGTACATACTAACGAATACATGTATAAACATGGAATTTATTCTTAAGTACCGATCAACTTGTACGAAATTTTGACAATTTTGCTTGCCCTAAGGATGGGTGCGACTTGCACCCGAAACGTCGGCAACGAAATATAGATTTTTATTATTTATCCTGGCTGCTGTTCCTGAGAAGGCTCCCGTTCCTGTTTCTAATTTGAATATCTACAGCCATTCAACTCAAGAAATTATTATTTATTATTTATAGCAAATAGTTTCTTGATCCGTTAAAAGATGGCTCCGTCAGTATGATAATTATTTTTTGTTTTTTACTTATAAAAAACTTTTTAAAGCATTTATCAACTATTTAGGTAGAGTATTTATTAAGGGGCGAGTCTCGAAGAACCGTTAAACCCGAATGAGAAGATGGTTACTCTAGATGGTAAGAGATGGCGTTAGTTCTCCCCATAGGGGAGAGCAACGCTTTTGTTTGACCAACTTCCAGTTGGAATTTTGAAACCAAATTTTATATGCACAAAGAGGACCTTTCTAGGGATTACAGAAAA
>JAKCPI010016520.1:0-10280 GCA_023213315.1 Euborellia annulipes | reverse complement strand
TATTCGGTCTCCAAGGAGCGTTTTTTGAATTTTGTTTAAAAGCTTATTTACACGAGTTCGGAGGGTGCCTAACTTGAATATAGAATTTCAACCTCGTAGCTCAATTCCTTCATGCTTTAAATTGAACCCAGACAGACCATGTCGCGAAAACCACTTTTTTGGATTCAGGGGACCTCAAAACGTGTATATCCATCAAAATCTCGAGAACGAATTTTTGACATGAATCCAATACTTTCTCTCTATATAGGCCTATATACGTATAGTAACATATACATATAGGCAAGAGAAAGTAAAAATAGATTTTGTTATAGTCCTAAAATTAGTTTATTTACTCCTCTGGAAAGTAAGGAAAATTGAGATACGCCACGTTGCTTGCTACATTGACGATATATATATCAATACCATAACATTTTGGACTCATGCCCGGAGTTGCCGGATTTTTAGACGTCAATCTAAAGCTTATACAGGTATATGCCAATTCTACTAAAAACAAAGAGTATATTTCTTTTACAATGCAAAATATACTATTTTGTCTTTTTGGTGTCTATAGAATTAACAATAAAATTAACAATAGTGCACAGTTAAGTTATAACACCCTGTATTTAAAAAAAAGTTATATATATATTTAATTTGATTGATTGATTCAGAAAAAAACATAATTAGTTTTTCCGTCTCGACCATTCCTTTCCTAATCACTTAGATTAATTTATATATGACAATTACTCTCCGTTTCAAATACTATATCGTATGTGTACTTAATTTGAAAAAGATTCATTGAAAATTGTGGATTTCTATAGAACATATACATACATACATTTTTCCATTTCATTTATATATAATACAGATAATTTGTCATTGGCCCTCGGGGCTTGGTGTAGAGGCTAGCGTGCTAACCTCGTATACGAAACGTCGCGGGTTCGGACCCCAGGCTGTCTGATGATTTTATTTAAGCCAATTGGATACCAATAATCCAACATTCGTCGGATGTTCATTGAATCAGAAGTCATGACATCCGACGAATATTCGCTCAAACACATTGTCAGGAGTTGCCAAGAGCCTCTATGAGCCTGATGAAGGCCGGAATATCGGCCGAAACGTCGACAAACATATGAAATAAAGATAAATATAATTTTCTTTGTGGATAGGTGAGGAGAAGAAGAAAATTCGCAGCTAGTTATATTTCATTATTTTTATTCCCATTATGTTGACGTTTCGGTCCCGGTCGGGACCATCTTCAGAACTAATGTACAAAGTTACAGACAATAAGTTACAAACAATTAGTTCTGAAGATGGTCCCGACCGGGACCGAAACGTCAACATAATGGGAATAAAAATAATGAAATATAACTAGCTGCGAATTTTCTTCTTCTCCCTCACCTATCCTGATTGAACTACCAGCTATAAGCCTTACGTATCTAATTTTCTTTGTTTTTTTGGCTGCCTGGATATCCTCACCACTTAACTTATATAAGCAAAAGAAAATAATTCATATATTTATATCAATATTAATAGCATAAAATTAAAAAAAAAAAAAAAAACAAATGTGTGGTTAAAGCCAATTTTGGAAGTTTTTAATCATTTTTGACCTGGTCAAAATCTAAAAAAGTGGTCTTTTTAACAACTCTGTGTCTAACTCTGAATCACTTGACTATATTTTACCCTGTGGATGGATCAACATTATAATCTTAGTTTTACAATAGAGGTAGTCAGTGATTACTTATAGCTCACCACTTTATATTATGTGGAACATATCAAAACCACCAATGTTCGAAACTCAATGAACTGGGAAGAAATTAAAATTTAATTTCAAGAAAGGAACTAGAAATCAGAGAATAAATTTCAAAATTTGTTTTTCCTGGACCAATCAACCAATAGTGCCATCGCACATTGAGACGCAGGTGGCGCAGCCCAGTTTCTGTGATAATCTCGAGTTGAGACGAGTAGCACAGTTCTGGCCTCTTGCCGTTTACACATCTTAATCAAAATGCCATTGTGCTTTGGTAACTGTGAACACAGCTTTTTTTGTACAGCCCTACTCTGAGCGTGCTGCATGACAGCTCAATGTGCGCATTGGCGATTAAATTTGCTTCTCATTTACATTTCTTTAATATTTTATTTTATATAGTCTATTAGATATTTAGTAAAATACTTTATATATTATTTTACAATAAGTCCTTTTAGCGAGGTAGTTTGGCGACACTTGAGGCGTCCAAAGACATACAACGACAGGTGCAGCCAGTCACTGGACATTCCAGGTGCTCTCTAAAAAAGAAAAAGAATATTTTACGAATTAAATATAAGAGATATAGAATGAATTTACTCAAATGATAGAGGTGGGGGAATTTAACTCACTTGAACCATTGAGTCATGTGAGTGGCATGGCCTCCGTGTCTACATGATTGGCACCACGTGAACCAGCTGGCGAACTCGGCTAGTTTATTTGACCGGCCGTTCGTGCCCGAATTTGGTGGCTGGCCATGTTGCTGTTGAGATCCTGAGGCAGTACCCATGTGTACCAGACAAAGAGCACAACGTGGCAGCGGCTTTCGACATTGCGGACACGCGTGCATCTGAAATTTAGATGAATATCAGTTTTTTTTTTTTTTTTATTTATTTTTCAAAATTTACTTTTAATTTTTGTGCGGTGGCCCCGAGTCTTCCAAGAGTTCCAGCAGCTCTCTGTCGAGTGCCGCCCTGCATTTGAGCGCTAATTGATTTCCCACAGAAGTTGCACGTGACAAATACGAGTTGTGGTGGTTTGATTGAATTCACGGCCGAGAGTTGAGCTGTCGTTGATGCTAGCATTGATGACGAATTCACTGATGATGATAGTGAGCAATTATTCACCATGATATCTGTTTGAGCTCTTTGGTTCCATAATCGCCAAGCGTCGAGGAGAGTACGATAGCTAATAAAGTAAAAATAAATATTAAAAATCATTCATTTCAATTATATCTCTAGCCCTCGGGCTTGGTCTGGTGGCTAGCGTTAAAATTATTCATATTTCATGGATAAATTAAGGATTCATTCATTTGAGGGGTGCTTCACTACTCGGATGGGCATAGGGATTGGCGCCAGTGTGGCTGTGAGAGTATTAAAACAGGCTTGAGGCCCGTGGGTGGAGACCGCGGTCCCCTCCTCGCAGTCTTGGGTCCAGGGACTCGAGTCCCGTCACTCCAAGGCTGTGGGGCATCGGATCAAAATCAAGCCCCGGGAATGTGAGTCTGAGTAGGATAAACGCGTACTAGCCCACACCCCTCATGATTTACCAAGGGGCTAGCCTGCGTTCTCAGACTGTGACGGCATATGCACGGGGACATAGCTATCCAGTGATACTTGCGAGCTAACCATTAGGTGTGAGCAGAGGGGATCCTGTGGCCAGGGGAATTACTCTGCTCACCCTTGGCTTGGGTATGGGGACAGAGTCCCCATCGTCAATTGACGAAAAAATCTCCCTACCACAACGGGTAGAGCGATGGAGAGGGTAGTGCGTGAATAGGGCAATTTGCTTAACTCGAGTCAAGCAAATCATCGTACTCAAGAAGCACAGTCTCCTCCCTTGATTTTAAAAAATTCAATCAGAGCTATATATATATTGACCTTCGGAAAATTTCATTCCCTCATGTTTATATTATAAATAAATGAAAGTAAAAATTTATTATTGAATATTGTTAAAAAATAAAATTCCTATTTTGAAAGGCCATATATTCTCTTCAAAGTTAGTTTTGTAAAAAATTGATAAATACTTTCAATTTTTTGTATGACATTTTTAAATATAATTTAAAAGGTTATTTTACTAGAGGATCCATCTTTTGGTAGATGACGAGAAATTTTGGGCATACTAAACAATGCACATTTATTTGTGTAGTATTTAATGTGCTAAAATGCTGTCTTTTCCCATTCGCCAACCAGTTTGATATTATATAGAGTTTGTATTTATAAATATTTTACTATATCTAGCCATTTATCTTTCATAATTTCAACTAATTTTAAGTGTCTATTATGATTATGCTAATCCCTTTCATAATATTTTCAATAAGGTTAGTTTTTCTTTTTTTATATTAAATTTATTTTTCGATATTGTTACTTATTAGTTAAGAGAAGGAAATTATACTTATGAAAAGAAAATGAATGGATCAAAAAGCCAAATAAAAAATCTGGTGTGACTGGTGCACAGCACACAACTTCGGTAAGAGAAAGTTGTGCACCGGACTGGTCACACCAAATTTTTTGTGTCGAGATATATTAAGTTTCCCATAGCACCTTAGTTTCAAACTTGCGTTATCAATGTTGACTGCTTGAAATAAACTATAATTATTTTTCAAAATTTTAATCAAAATTGTTAGAGCGATTGGATGGTTGGTTACCTGTTAAGCCAATCTGAGACATGTCCTGATTCCTCAAGTTTAGTTATGTCTGTTGGAAACGCTCTGACTGCTAATAAACTTGCGCTCTGAACGTCACCAGTTCGATCAAGGTATCTCTGCAGCAGAGTGATGCCTTCTTGGCTGGTGCCTGCAATACATCAAATTCGATTAGTAGTAATATTAGTGTCAAACACGTTGTGGATACTCTGCGGAGTAACTTTCATGGGAATAATACTGAGGTGGGTTCCCGTTTCCTTCCTCAGGAGGAGGCATTTCAAATAAGATTTGATTATTTTTTGCCATAAGATGGATTTGAACTCGAGTTGTTTTCAACTCAGGATTATAAGTTTAACTGCTTTATTCCATCGGCTAATCGTCTATTCACATTTAAAATATTATATTTAAAGCAAATTTCATTAAAACTAATAAATTTTAAATTCGCGAGATCCAGGTTGCTATTGGTATAATAAAAATTTAAAATATGTATATATACTCTACGCTAAAGCCCACTGTAGTTGCAAAAAAAATTTATTCTCTCATCGAGATCTTTATTTAAAAAAATCGAGAGAAAAGAACTTGAAATTTAGATATCAACTCATATAGGCCTATTTAGAAGGGTAGTCTTATTTTGATCTGTAGATTAGTTCCAATCAAGAAAAGCTAAACTTCTTCTTCTTTCTTTGCCTTTATTATTCCTGCGGTGCGGGGTAGGCGAAATGGTTTTTTACGACCGAAAGAAATAGAACAGGCCGGCCCGTCGCACGGTCTAACGCCTATTGAAAATATAGAAGGGACAGACATGTAAAGACTGCCAGTCCCAGCTCGGGTAGCTCGTGGTCGCCATCCACGTACCCACAAGATGTGGGCCCCTGAGCAGAAGAAAAGCTAAACAAAGTAATATTTAACAAATTTACGAGTATGTTTTGTTTTATTTGTTGTTGGACCAAACGCCCCATGGCCACCGGGAATCGAACTCAGGAGCATATAATTCGTCGAAAAGACTGGAGATCCTGGGTTCACTGGGGCGTTTGGCCCACTAACAATAGAACCTATTTGATAGATAGAGATATTTTATTTAACTTGAAGGAGGGATATATATGATGTTAGAAGAAGGGGAAAAAAATAAACGATGCAGCTAGTAAAATTGAAATAAAACCAACTGCATCGCTCATTTTTTTTTTTCCTTTTTCAAATAAAAATATATCTATGACTAGTCAAATCCGAATCGACGTATTCATTGAATATTAATAACTTATTCTTATATATAGATCTCGAATATTATTTAAACTGAGTAATAAAATGTAATAACCTGTGAGTAGGATGCCCGCTAAATCTCCTTCATTTGTGAGACGATCCGTTAAATGGGAGATAAATTCAGCTAATTTAGAATCGGAGAGGAAGATGCATGCAAACGCTACTCGATCTTCGACGGCAATCCCTTCTTCATTCTGTAATTATATCAATTAGAAAAAAATAAATATAAAAATAAATATTAGGAATGGATATTTATTTCGTATGATTTTAAAAAAATAATCATTGTGAGGTTTGTCTTTGTGGCTGGAAGTATTTCTTAGGCGGAGTCAAAAAAAAAATTCAAGACATATGCAGCCAAAATTATTTCTTTTATTATGCCGTTCCAGGCTGACGTTCATAGGTGTAACTAGAAAATTTGGCTGGGGGGGTGGGGGGCATGGGACAGCTATCCTCCGGGGAGCCTGGAAAGCCCCATAGTTTCTAAATTTTGTTTGGGGCAGGGAGCTTTCTGGGGGGGGAGTCTTCTGGGGGCCCAGGCACCCCCCTAGTTACGCCCATGCTGACGTTTCTGCCACTGGTGTGTCGCTGAAATTTTAATTTTAATTTATTCTGAAGATGGCCTACACCAATGGCCGAAACGTCAGCCTGGAACCTCATAATAAAAGAAATAATTTTTACTGCATATAATTTTTACTACATCATAATCATTATATACATGAAATCCTTATAGAAGAAATATCGGATCATAGAAAGAAAAATAAATAAATATGGCTGTTTCTAAAGAAAAATTTATTTTGTTAAAAGCCGACGTAATAGTTTGGGAAAGATCGTATCGCCAGATTCAGGGGCGTATATAAGGGGGGGGCCGAGGGGGCCCGGGCCCCCCCGAAATTTCCCAAACACATATACATATATAGGGATATACAGACATCAGCGCAACAAATTTTTTCGCAAGACGGAAAACTTTGGTTCCGCAAAAGAAAAAAAATGTTCCGCAAAAAAATTTCGTGTGAAAAAAATTTAGTTTCTTAAAAAAAAAATTTTCCACAGAAAAATTTTTTGAGTTCGGGCCCCCCCCCCCCCGAAAAAAATTTCTATATACGCCCCTGGCCAGATTAGATTATTAATTATTATTAGGGTAAGGTGAAGAAAATAGACTTAATTCGGCCCAAAATTATTTATTACCAATGTCTACGTTTCGGGGACTATACGTCACCCATCCTCAGGACAAAGGTCGTAAAGTCTTTCGTGCCTCCAGCACTCGTGTAATAAATACAACAATAATTTTGTTGTGTGAAATGATGGCTGTATTTTATTTTAGGTTTCAGCTCACCATATAGGCAAATTACATGCAAGTTTTAACCACGAGCCACTCTGAGTCAATGCTCCATACGATTAAATTATTATTAAGCTTCAATGTTGCAAGAATCAAATTATCTACTAAAAGGCTCAAGAGAAGAGGTGAAAATAAAACAATAGTAAACTTACAAGAACGGTATCGTAATTTTCTCCCTCGGCGGTAAGAAATGCAAAAGCAGCATTCAAATATGGATCGTTGAGGTGATTTCGTGACGATTGACAGAATTCATGCCACATCGAATTGTTGCCAGTTTCATTTTGTCTGCATTGTAAAAAAATAATTATTGATTTAAATGTATAATATTACGATTAAGTGATAAAAATAAAAGTTCAAAAAGGAATAGACTATTTGAGTGGGTAATTTTGATTCTATTTCATCAATGAATTTCATAATTTTGCCTATTCGGTTGGTCAGTAAAAATAATTCATATGAAATTAGAATCTGAGACTTATTTTATTTTAATGAAGTAGAGCAGGTGCTCTCAAAGTGTGGTTCGCAACACATCAAGTAGTGGTACCTAAGCGAACAGGATCATAAACCATTTAAACAAGTTATTTTATTTATATATGGGTCATTCTACAAAAATGGATTAACTTCGCGTAATTGAAAATAATTCAACAACTACCAAACATATTGACTTTTTTTAATCACCAGGTAATAGAAAAAGTTAATAATTTTTGGGCACACATGATAAATATTGAAATTTCAATTCCTAGCTCTTTTGGTTCCTGAGAAATTTTGTTCACAGACAGACAGACCAATTTGCGAAAACCACTTTTTTTGGATTCAGGGGACCTCAAAACGTGAAAATCCATCAAAATCTCAACATCGAATTTTTGACTGATCGCAATACTTTCTCTCTATATATTTCATATATAGGATAAGAGAAAGTAAAAACAATGAAATAATTACATGAGAAAACCCATAGGGCTGCTTTTTATACAGAGAATTCCAAAGTTGAACACCTCCATGCCATTTCTCATATGATTATTTCATTGTTTTTTGTTTTTTTTTTAATATGAAAAATTTTTTCATGTTAAGGTTGAATGAAATTCCAATAAAGATGGCACTTATTGTAGGACCGTTGTTTCTTTTTTTAAGATAGATGTCAAAACGTGAGTCCTGCCAATGGTATTGGTTATTCTCATAAGAAGAACTCGAAAAAAAAAAGTTTGAGAACTTCTGAACCTGAGTAACCATTGTATTAATAATAATATTAAAGACGTAATTTATTTATTAATAAAAACTATATATGAATGGATACTGACTGAGCAGCAAATCCGCTCATTGCAAAGCCAACAACTCGTAGGTGAGGACCTCCTCGGCCTAAAATCTGAACAGCAATTCTTAATTTCAAATTGAAAACGGCGATAGCAGCTGCTCGTGTGAACGCGCCTTCGGATTCGAGCCGATCCAGGAATGTATCCAGGGCAAGAGTTTCCTTATCAAACCGCCAGCCACACAGCTGCAATGCTTTGTCTCTCTCATCACTCCTAAAAAATAAATATATATATATATATAACCAGATAGGCTCAATGCGTTGCATAATCATTTACCTATAAATTTTCGCACAGGGCACAAAAGAATTGTTATTTGGAAGATCAGTCCATCTCATAAGATCAGAAACGGATTTAAGACCGGAATCTAAACGCAGAACACATCTGGGAAATTAAGTTTTTATTATTAGTATATATCAAATTTTGACAATTACAGAGAAGAAAAGATATTTACTTGACGCCTGGCAATTTGGAACCCACGCCACGCATACTGCCGTCTTCCACGAGGGATCGGCTTAAGAAGAGCCAATGCCACACATTTTTTAGAGGTTCGTCCTCCGCAAGGTCTCCATTTTGCCATAATTCAGGCTGAAAAACAAATTAATTTATTAATATATAAAAAGAGAGGTTGACTTTCTGTGCGACTGACTGATTAATATAAATATAAAAAGGTTTGTTGTTTTTTTTCTTTCTCTTATCTATATACAGTAAATATATATATAGAAAGAAAGTATTGCGATCATGTCAAAAATTCGATGTCGGAATTTTGATGGAAATACATGTTTTGAGGTCTCCTGAGTCCAGAAATGTTATATTTAAACACCCCCCAGAAACGTGAAAATAAGCTATTGAACAAAATCAGCCAAATTTCAGTTTAAAAAATTGTTTGAAGTACACTTTACTGATGTATTTAAAATTTTTCAAATTCACTTTCTAGCTCTTCCTTCCATAGAGCCATTGTTAAATCCCTGTGGAGATTTGCATGTTAATTTCGATATCCCCTTTGGAACTTTTTCACATTCTAAAAAAATTTTTTCCAATTTTTATGAAATTTTTGTATTTATTTAGGATTCTCTTTTGTGTATAAAATATCCAAATATGAGGTTAAGGTTTTGAAAAATAACTATAGTTTATTTCAAGCAGTCAACATTTAAAATACACAGAGCCTATGGAAATTTTGAATCAATTGACTTTTTTACTTTTAACTTATTAAATGCAAGTGGTCAAGTTTGAAACTAAGGTGCTAGGGGAAACTAAATATATCTGACACAAAAAAATCTGGTGCCACCATCACACCAGATTTTTTATCGATTGCATCAATCATTTTGAAAATTGAAAAAATAAAGTAATACAGTAAAGATGACGAAAATAAATTAAAATTTATTTGAATTATATTCAAAAATTTTAATTTAAAAGATTCAAATTTCATTCAAGAAAAAAAAAGGATATATCAAATAAAATTATGAAAAATATAATTTATTAAATGAAAATTTAGAATAATTTGCCAAAATCAAAAAATATTAATTTTCTATTTAGTTATTAATTATATAAAAACATATATGTATTTCCTGACAATTATTTTCTTTTCAAATTAAAAACATTTAAACAAAAAATCGCTTAAAAAATATCATTTAACTTATGAAAAAATTTAATGAATCCGTTTTCATATAAAGAATGAAGATTGGGAATGCTCGGATCCTGAATGTGAGGGCATTAATTTCGTATGGAGAGAGACTTAATAATAAAAGCTCTAAAGAGAGAGGAGAGGACAAGAAAAAATGATAAGGCAAGAAATTGGCAAATTAGCAGCATCTAAAAGCTAAGGATTATTTTATCGCCGGCGACTGGCAATGTGACAAATGCAACAACATCAATTGGGCAAGAAGAAGAAGTTGCAATATGAACAATGCCCTGAAATACGTCGAGGTTGAAGAACGAACTGGATATGAGGTGGATACAACGACAGAGGGATTGTCGAGCATATTGAGTAGAGCAGAATCAGATTACGATTGTGACGAGTTC
>JAKCPI010016519.1:0-16960 GCA_023213315.1 Euborellia annulipes | reverse complement strand
TAGTTGCGGTAGGGTTGCCTTCGGCAACCCTACCACGCTGGCCCTGGCGGGCGGCGTCTCGGGATATGACTAAGAGTTGTCCAGATAAATGTATTTTAATTAATTATGAGGAAGAGTTTTTATTTTTTATTTTAAATATTTGATTAATATATTTTTCAATTATTTACACCCTAAGGAAGCGTCATTTTAAATTTTATTAAAATCGAATGAAAAATAAATTTCAGGGGGGTCAGGGGGGTGATTGAACTTTCTGGGGTCTAAAACACCATTTTTCAATTATTTACACCCTAAGAAAGCGTCATTTTAAATTTTATTAAAATCGAATAAAAAATAAATTTCAGGGGGGGGGTCAGGGGGGTGATTGAACTTTCTGGGGTCTAAAATACCATTTTTCAATTATTTACACCCTAAGAAAGCGTCATTTTAAATTTTATTAAAATCGAATAAAAAATAAATTTCAGGGGGGTCAGGGGGTGATTGAACTTTCTGGGGTCTAAAATACCATTTTTCAATTATTTACACCCTAAGAAAGCAACATTTTAAATTTTATTAAAATCGAATAAAAAATAAATTTTAGGGGGGTGATTGAACTTTCTGGGGTCTAAAATACCATTTTTCAATTAATTACACCCTAAGAAAGCGTCATTTTAAATTTTATTAAAATCTGATGAAAAATAAATTTTAGGGGGGGTCAGGGGGGTGATTGAACTTTCTGGGGTCTAAAATACCATTTTTCAATTATTTACACCCTAAGAAAGCAACATTTTAAATTTTATTAAAATCCAATAAAAAATAAATTTTAGGGGGGTCAGGGGGGTGATTGAACTTTCTGGGGTCTAAAATACCATTTTTCAATTATTTACACCCTAAGAAAGCAACATTTTAAATTTTATTAAAATCGAATAAAAAATAAATTTTAGGGGGGTCAGGGGGGTGATTGAACTTTCTGGGGTCTAAAATACCATTTTTCAATTAATTACACCCTAAGAAAGCGTCATTTTAAATTTTATTAAAATCTGATGAAAAATAAATTTTAGGGGGGTCAGGGGGTGATTGAACTTTCTGGGGTCTAAAATACCATTTTTCAATTATTTACACCCTAAGAAAGCGTCATTTTAAATTTTATTAAAATCTGATGAAAAATAAATTTTAGGGGGGTCAGGGGGGTGATTGAACTTTCTGGGGTCTAAAATACCATTTTTCAATTATTTACACCCTAAGAAAGCAACATTTTAAATTTTATTAAAATCCAATAAAAAATAAATTTTAGGGGGGTCAGGGGGGTGATTGAACTTTCTGGGGTCTAAAATACCATTTTTCAATTATTTACACCCTAAGAAAGCATCATTTTAAATTTTATTAAAATCTGATGAAAAATAAATTTTAGGGGGGGGTCAGGGGGTGATTGAACTTTCTGGGGTCTAAAATACCATTTTTCAATTATTTACACCCTAAGAAAGCGTCATTTTAAATTTTATTAAAATCTGATGAAAAATAAATTTTAGGGGGGGTCAGGGGGGTGATTGAACTTTCTGGGGTCTAAAATACCATTTTTCAATTATTTACACCCTAAGAAAGCGTCATTTTAAATTTTATTAAAATCTGATGAAAAATAAATTTTAGGGGGGTCAGGGGGGTGATTGAACTTTCTGGGGTCTAAAATACCATTTTTCAATTATTTACACCCTAAGAAAGCGTCATTTTAAATTTTATTAAAATCGGATGAAAAATAAATTTTAGGGGGGTCAGGGGGGTGATTGAACTTTCTGGGGTCTAAAATACCATTTTTCAATTATTTACACCCTAAGAAAGCAACATTTTAAATTTTATTAAAATCGAATGAAAAATAAAAAAAATAAAATTTTAGGGGGGGGGGGGGGGGGGCGCAGAGCAGAAAAATCTTTTCAAATGTCGAATTGTTAGGGGGGAAGAGTTTTTATTTTTCATTTTAAAGATTTTGATAAATATATTTTTCATAAAGCGAGTTAGATCCTGTTTTCCAATGCTTTGCTATGGGGTAATTGATAACCCCCAAAAAAGGGGGGTTCCCTACCCCTAATTCGATATAATGATAGCCTAAAACCACCCCCGGAAAATTCCCTACCCATTAAAAAAAACTCCATGAAAATCGGTCCAGTAGTTTCGGAGTCTATGCGTTACAAACAGACAGACAGACAGACAGACAGACAGACAGACAGACAGACAGAGATTGTCTTTTATATAATAGTATAGATAAAGCAATTTGACTTTATTTTGGGTCATTGGCATATTAGAAAAAAAAAAAAAACACTAATTTAGCTTCCTAATAATTATTTAAATTTTATATGTGAATGAAATAGGAACTATCTTCCTATAAATTAGAAAATTTCCGTTAATGTTCTATTTAACAATTAAATGTGAAATTTATTTTTGCTAGTCCAGTAAATATGTACTGTTTTAAATATTTATTTTATTCTTTAATATGCTGTTCTATTTTTATTAAAATTGAGGTGTGATTTATCCTAAATACGACTTTAATCACTATATTTTGTATTAATTTTTCTTTTCTTTTTGTTTCAGGTAAGACGATTTATTCATTTTAATTGGACAATCTTTTCTTCTTCCATGATCTTACTGTATTTTCGTAAGTTTTTTTTTTTTTTTTTAATCTCTCGACATTGGGTTTTTTTTTTTATCGATAATTCACACTTTTTTCCCATTCACACTTACATACACACAGTCTTCTCGGCAACTCAGGCCATATAAGACTAAACGATACTCATTAATTTAATTCGATACAATTAAGGACTCCAGGCATTCTTATTTAAGCCATTTGGTATCCAAATGACTTAAATAAAATAATCAGAGTGCCTGGGATCCGAATCCGCGACTGTATTTCTTCATCTTTTTGATATTAATTTAATGACTTATTAGGTCTCTCAAATTAAAACCATGAATTCTTTCCAAAGTTGTCAGCTTAGAGTCCCAAAAATAGAAGATAAAAACTCTTGCTAACTCCCAAGTGTGCCTTAAAACTGTTGGGTTTTAAAGAAAATTTAATACGATTCGTTTCACGGTCTATAATATATTAAACTAGCCAGCTATTCTATTTTAATGAACATAGACAAGTTTAAAGGGGAATATTCTTTTTCTTTTCCCTATTTTCGATAGAGTAGAAGAAAAGAATTTAAGATGAAAATAGATTTTTGTTTTTTTGGATGAGGAAAGGATGAGAATTATAAAGTTTGTTTTTTTCCCTGGGTCATGATTTATTTTCTAAGTTTTATGTTATTTTTATGATCCAATTGTCTTAATGAATATTTTTGGATAACCCTTTCGTTTTTTACTTTCTCTTACCTATATACAGTATATATTAATAGAGAAAAAGAGAGAGAAAGTATTGGATTCTTGTCAAAAATTTGATGTCGAGATTTTGATGGATATACACGTTTTGAGGTCCCCAGGTCTCCTGATTCCAAAAAAAGTTGTTTTCGCAACATGGTCTCAATTATTTTTTATATGCTCTTTCAAATGTATATTCTCATTTTGCCATTGCCTTATGAAGCACACTTTACTCTTGTACTTCATAGAGAAGATAGGATAAATGGTTACCATGGTACAAAATATAAATATTTTCCCATACTTATAAATTTTACATCTTGAATTCTAATTTATCGGCAGAAACTAAATGTCGACATGAAAAACCTGGTACGCCAGTCACACCAGATTTTTCAAATTCAAATGTTCGGTACTGTCGGAAACTAAATATATCTAGACACAAAAAAATTTGGTGTGGCAAGCACAGAACTCAACTTTCAATTACCAAAGGTAAGAGTAAGTTGTGTGCTGTGCGACCAGTCACACCAGATTTTTTAAAATCACTTTCTTATTCACCCCAAAATTGTTTAAAGCACAATTTACTAATACGAAAGATAAGAAAATAGCTTCTATGGTAACAAAAGATTTGATCAAATTGAAATATTTACGTTTGAAGCTGAAATATATATTTTTTTTGGCGTTGCAGCTAAGCAATATTGACATTTGTCAACACCTCTAACCACTCAGCTACGAGGAGGAGGAGGGGGGGGGTGCTAGAACTTGGATACCAAAAAAAAATTTCAAAATTACTAATTTTTCTTTTATATTCAACCAGGCCCGGAACTAGGAGTTTTTTTTAAGGGGGGGCAAAATTTAATTTGCTGCCCCCTCCTTAAAATTTTCTATACAAAATTCATATCATTTTACCTTTTTTTTAGTAAATTTTTCTTTAATTGCCGCCCCCTAAAATCTGCCGCCCGGGGCACACGCACCCACTGCCCCCCTCTAGATCCGGCCCTGTATTCAACAACCCACATAGCACAAAATATTGCTGGAATGTTGCAGGAATATTATTTCAAAACATTCGAAATATTGCATGCAATATTCCTGCAGCATTCCAGCAACATTCCTATGTCCGCGTTTTTTTTATTCAGGGAATATTGTCACAATATTGAATTACAATATTGTCAGAATATTGCACAGCAATGTTGCCTACATATTGCGATGTAATGTTGCCATTATATTGCATGCAATATTCCTTCAACATTCCTATGTCCGCGTTTTTTTTATTCCGGGAATATTGCCAAAATATTACAATACAATATAGCCATAATATTCCATTTCATACTATGTTCCCAGTATATTGAGATGCAATGCATACATGCATTGTACGCATGTGGTGATATAATATATATGTAATATAATAAATTCACGACATGCCTGCAATGCATATATGCATTGCATCTCAATATACTGGGAACATAGTATGAAATGAAATATTATGGCTATATTGTATTGTAATATTTTGGCAATATTCTATATATATAATATAATAATATCACGACATGCGTGAAAAAGAAATACATTTGAGTTAGGATCCTAACTCAAAACCTAATGTCGTTGATATTATAAATATATATTTTATTTACAATATTGCAAAAAATATTCCTGTAATACTGTATTTCTACAATATAGCAATTTATTTAATGTGTTAAGATTAAAGTTAAAATAGTTACACGGGAGTAAAAATCATCAACTTTTTTTTATTTCACTTTAATGTTACAGCAAAAACAAAGTGTCCCCAGCTGTGTATTCTTTGACGTGTCAACTCTTCCCTCTCTTCATTGAGCTTGCCAGTTTCAGGTCCGAGATGTGGCACCTATCTATTCTCTTTCCGGCTCCTTCACTGTGAATACTGTATCGGATAATTGGTCGGTGACTTCACATGGACCAACCCATTTAGGCAATAATCCGGCGCATCTTTTGGCTCCGGCGTGACTTAGGGTTACATTTCTTCTCCAAACCAAATCCCCAATCCCGAATTTCGACATGACTTCCTATAATAAATTTTACTATTATACTATTTGCCAATGTTAAAATTGCCTCGGTATTTGCACTTACCATTTCCATTTTCTTCCTCCTCGTTTCAACATTTTTCACAAACAAATTAACTGCCCTTTTGTTCTTCATAACCAACACATTCGAAATGGAATCAATTTTTACATTTCGCTTCACATCGAATATTCAGTGTCTCCTTTTCCGGTCTTAAGCATTTCTTTGCAGCACATACCGATATCAAGTTGGGCGCCATTTGCTAAGATTAAAGTTAAAATAGTTGCACGGGAAAATCAACAACTTTTTTTTATTTATCTCTAACAACAAAAACAAAGCGTCCCCCCTCCCTGTGTATTCTTTGACTTGCCAAATGATATCAAATTATTACAAAATTTTTTTGAAATATTGTAAAAATATTCCAACTTAATTTTTTTGCAATATTTCAAATAAAATATTGCTGGAATATTATTATAATAATGTAAAAAAATTTTGTTATAATCCGATTCAAAATTTCTTTGCAATGTTACAATAATATACCAGTAATATTTTTTTGGAATGTTGCAAATAAAATATTGCTGGAATATTATCACAATATTTCAAAAAAATTTGTTGAACCGAATATTGAAAATTTTTTTTTCAATATTACAATAATATTTCACCAATATTATATTTGCAATATTGCAAAAAAATATTGCTGGATTATTTCTATAATATTACAAAAAATTTTAGGAAAATTTGTTCTAAAAATTTTTTTAAATATTATAATAATATTTCAGCAATATTTTATTTGCAACATTCCAAAAAAATATTGCTGCAATATTGCTACAATGTTATAAGATAGAAAGATTCCTGCAACATTCCAGCAATATTTTGTGCTCTGTGGGAAATTACGTATATCATCCGGTCAGAAGATATTTTTACTGAAAATTACTTATAATGCCGCCCCAAATATTTACAATTCAAATTCCGTAAACCCAGTTACCGGTATTATTGTCTTTTCCAATTCCTCCAAGCGATTGATAATTAAACTCTTTAAAATTTTATTATTAATAATGTTCAATTTTTGTTTAAATCAGAATTTATTTCCGTAGATCATTAGGTGGTTACTCTACATATCGTGTTCCGAATTACAACAAAAGCTTATTAAATATTCTTCTTAAATCATCATTATTAAAAATATATACTTCTAGAAATTTTTTTAGCCATACAAACATTTCCATATCTTAAATAAAAAATAGTTCATTTGACTTGCTCTTTGGCCGATTTTGATTAAAAGCTTATTTTTTCCGGTCCCGGGGGGTGTTTAACTTAAATATAAAATTTCAACCTCGTAGCTCAATTCCTTCATGCTTAAAATTGAACACACACCCACCCACACACCCACCCACCCACAGACAGACCATGTCGCGAAAACCACTTTTTTGGATTCAGGGGACCTCAAAACGTGAAGATCCATCAAAATCTCGACATCGAATTTTTGACATGAATCCAATACTTTCTCTCTATATATATATTACATATATACATAGGTAAGAGAAAGTAATAGTAGTCTCTTATCGGTATTTAAATAGCTTAAAGTTAGAAAAACTCCTTTAAACAAAAATAAATTATTAATGAGTTTTTTTTTTTCTTTTCAATTCAAATGAGAGTTTTTAAATTCACTTAATCTCAATTTATTTTCTAATTAAAAAAAAAAAAAAAAGAAAATCATCTCGCTAATAAAGGAATGCCTCCAGGGGCCTTATAATCCTTAAACAAGGAAGTCCTGTTTACTTATTATTAATTATCTCATTTTAAAAGTTTCCCTTTCTTAAGAATTTCTTATTATTTTAATAACAACTCTTTTTTTTACACCGCTCTTTACACTTTCTTTAAAATTTTATAATTAGCTAAATTTTATCTCATAGCTCTTCTTGAAAAATTTAAAAATGAAAGTGCGGAGAGGGAGGGGTGGAAAAATTAAATCACGTTATAATCAGAATAAAAATTATTTTATTTATTGCGGTAGTCAATTTATAGGATAAAATTTACTCAAAACAAACTGAAGTGCCGAAGTTACCAGAAATTTGGTCATTTGAAATTTTTTTTTTATTTTAAAATAATGACTGCTTGCATTCAATCATTTTTAAAACCCTTTATAAAGAATATTCATCGATTTGATTAAATATCGAACTAATACTGACAACTTGAATAAAAAAAAAAAAATTCATAATTCACTATTGAATTTGCATTTTGAATTTTATTTTTGGTTGCTATAATACTTTTCTCCACTAATACTATATAAATCACAGCCACTACCCCCCCTCCTATTCATTTATTTATTTTTTTCCTATCTCTCAACAGAGATTAACTTCAATTACTGAGAAACGGAGGAGATTGGCAATGTTTAAAAATTTTCACAAGTGGGATTTGAACCCGAGTGGTATAGCAAATATAGATTCGTAATCCGCAGCTTGTTCGATTAGCCATGAGCCTTATATTATAAAGCGAGTATTCAATTATGCACGTACGTAAGCAGTATAGGGGGTATTCCGTTTGTTTATAATTGTTGACAAGAGGGACTTTCAGCAGGGTAAATAAGCTTACATAAGGCCTTGGTGTAGTTGCTTGCGTGCTGGCCTTCTATTCCAAGGGTCGCGGGTTCGGATCCGATGATTTTATTTAAGCCATTTGGATACCAAATAAGTGTGCTGGACCCCCAATAGATATATTAATAAAATATTGAGTAGTATATCTATAAAGTCTTAAATGGCCTGAGTTGCCGAAAAGACTGTGTGTATGTGTGAGTGGGTGGGAGTGTGCTTACGTAATACTTGAATGGCTTCAAAGTAGAATTTAAAAAATCGTCAACCAAAGACGTAGCTTTATTATTTCAAAAACATTATTCATTATTTAACTTTAGATTTCATTAAGTTATGCTTTTTTTTTTTGTAATTTCAATTAATTTAATTTTTCTTTTTTTAATCTAATTTTCTTTAATAAACCCTCGCGACCTTTTTTTTTTCTTTAATTTCCCCAAAGGTCTTGAACCTTTCATATCAACGGCTTCCGCTTTCTTAAATAAAAAAAGAGAAAGAAAGATTTAACCCATCTGTTGGTTTTAAACCCTCGAGTCTTGGATTCTGATTTAATTTCAACATTCCCTCCCCCAAACTGTTTATCTTATTAGTCTTTTCTCTCTCCGCAAGGTCATTTTGAGGTCCTGTGGGTGATTTTATATTTTCGAGGCATTTGGGAAATCTAACTCACTTTTTCAAAATTTTTTTTTTATAATTAAATAAACAACATTTTACGTGGTGCGGTAAATGTTTATATTTATTAAGGTTGACTTTCGGCATTTTCAAAGTTTCCAAACAACCTTTGCTGATGTTAACCCTTCAAGACTAAGTTCATAATGTTAACCCCTAACAAAATTGCTTTGACACCTTTTAGTTTAGTTCTATTGGAATTCGTTTATCTCTTGAAATTCAATTGAGGCTGAAAACAACACAACATTTTAGAAGAATTTTATCAAATTAAAAAGATCTCTAATTTTTTGTCATTCATATATCACTTTCTAAGAATCTTAGTGGCGCAAGTCGAAAAATTCAATTTTTGGAAACGTTGCACAGTGGGCTGAAATCGAAAAAAAGCGGCCATAATTATCTTTTTTTGGGCGGATTTTTACAAAATTAAAACTATACATACATAATCATATGTTCTTCTATACCCTTCAATATTTTCATATTTTACCAAAAGGGGTTGAAATTACCCCTTGACAAAGTTGAAAAAAAAATTATGATGTGTGAAATATAAAGAAAAACATATGCCAAAAAATCAAAAAAAATATGGGTTTTACAAAAATGACATTTATTTTTACAAAAAACATACATGGGGTGAACTACCCCTTACTGAGGGGAGCAAAAAAATATCATTTTTTTTTGATAATTACAAGCAATACGTCTTTATATACATTTTAATGGATGCTGATTCCAAAGATGTCATCTATTTTTACTAAAAACATACATGGGGTGAACTACCCCTTACTCAAGGTGATAAAAAAATTTTGCTTTGATAATTACAAGCAATATGTCTTTATATACATTTTAAAGGTCACTCGTTACGAAAATGTCATTTATTTTTACAAAATATATAGATGGGGTGAACTACCCCTTACTGAAGGAAGCAAAAAATATTTTTTTTTTTGGTAATTACAAGCAATATGTCTTTATATACATTTTAATGGATTGTTGGTTACAAAGATGACTATTTTCTCTCCCCTCAACATTGGGGGAGGGGGGGGCTCGAGCCCCTTGGGCCGCAGTCGGCTTCTATGTCTCTGACATTATACTTAAATAAAATTATTTGCTAAAAAATAAATTACAATATTCTAGCCACTAACTTCTGTTTTATGTTTATGTTTACCACTGTCTCTCGCTGATTGACCAGAGACAGAGGAAGTGGGAGTCAGTGAGGGAAAATTGAAAACTTTAAAATTTTGGCGCCGAAGGCGAGCAAATTGGTAAACTTCCTAACAGGTGAGCAAGAATAAATGTGATGCATTTGCCTCGCTGAAAGCATTTAAGGGGTCCAGGGGGGCTTTACCACTTCGTATACAAAAAATAATATAGTTATTTCAATAATATTAATAAGAATATGAACAAGAAAAAAATGAAATTTTCAAATATTGAATATTCCCTTTTAATAGATTATTTTTTTTCAAAAGATTACAAAATCTGAGGCCCCCTTCAAATTTTATGGTCAATCTAATAATAAACTGATTTTATTTTGTCCGTCAGCCCTTTGTCACGTTTCAATATTATTTGTAAAGCAGAGAGAAGTTCATATTGTTTGACGGAAATCATTTGTTTTTCTGCCGATTTAATTATAAAAAATTAATAAAAAATTTTTCGGGCAAAATCGGGCAAAAAGTTTCGATGCAATTATGTTCTACATGTATTCTAGTTTCAGAATCTATTGAGCTTGTTAGAAGGCAAGAGGATGCCCATATACTTTTTTGAAATTGAAAAAAATTCTATATTGCTTTTTTTTTTACTTACAAAAAAAATTTATTTAAAAATAAATAACTGTAATACAAGAAAAAACAAAAATATATTCAGAAAGAAGATTAATTTATCTATGATTCAAAAAATTCATTAAAATTGGATTAATATTAATACATTAAAAAATTTCTGAATATCGACTTAAAACGCAAAGAAAAGTTAGTAAGTTTTCTTGCCCACTTTGGCGCTCTATAACTCTGGTTTGGGTTGGGTAAAAAAAAAAAATGAATTATTGTCCTGAGGTCCACATATAGTCTATTATTAGTGTGCAAAACGTTGTTTTTATATTTTGAAGTTCATTTTTTCGAATTATGGCCGCTTTTTTTCGATTTCAGCCCACTGTGCGTTGTCTTCTCTTTTGAGTGCCAAAGTGGCGAAAATATATTTCCGTTCTTTGCTATTGATTCTGGCCTATTCATTTGTTGCCCCGCTATATAAATATATATGTTTATAAAACTTTCAGACGCCTTTTCTCGAATTGTTGAATTTCGGACTTCCGGATACAGCTGGAGGTCTTGCTACTAGTTCTTGGAGTTGGGAATTAGAAAATTGTATTCAAATCATATTGGTCAGGGCCTAAACAAACTGACTCACTGACGTTTTGATCTCATTGAACAGTTACTATCAAGGAATATAAATTTTGAGTACTATAGATCTATATGGGGCTTTTTATAATACTTTTTAAATGGTCCAAATTTCCAGAATAAACATATTATCCAAGATTAAAATGGATATGACCTTAAGAACAAGGTGCGAAATTATAAGGGTGCAATTATGTTGGAACTGTGATAAACGATAAGAGCAATGAAAAGAGCAGAGCTTAAATCAAAGCGTGGGTCAGCTCACTAGTGGTGTGTACGTTGGAGCTGCGATAATAGCAAAGATAAAGGCGGTGTCTAAAAGTTTAGACTGCTTAAATATTAATTAGCTTTAATTATTTTAATTTTCAATAATTTTTATAAATTATGCCTTCATTCGATTGCTAACTTCACAAAACTTTCCTTTATACCTTAGATAGCTAATTATATGTAAAAACTCATTTTTTAAACTTGGAAGTTAAACGTGTTCTTGTTTACTATATCGATAATTTGTTATTTTTCGGATAAGTTTTCTAGTTGACTAGATGCAAAGCAACTGGCCCTTCGCCCTTCCTTCTTTTCGATATTGGAATTTATTATTATCAAATGTCTTCTTCTTTTAAACAAAAAACATTAATAAATTGTCTGAACTAAATCGAGCAGACATTTTTCCCTTAAAAAGAAATGGAAATCGTCCTCTATCGCTTTTCATGTTGACATAAAGATCTAATTAAGGCCGTTTTATTTTTATCGACATTTCAAAAGATTCCATTTATATATTCATATATATTTCAAAGCTTGTGTATCTCTACAAGGCGATCTACCAGTACATATGTACCATTTCCAAGCTGTTTACATTTCGTTAAACATTGAGATGTAAAAATAACCTCATATCTTTTTTTTTCTTTACTTGGTTTCATTTGATGCATTTGATTCGATCTTTTTTACTTTCTCTTACCTATGTATATATGTAATATATATATAGAGAGAAAGTATTGGTTTCATGTCAAAAATTCGATGTCGAGATTTTGATGGATCTTCACGTTTTGAGGTCCCCTGAATCCAAAAAAGTGGTTTTCGCGACATGGTCTGTCTGTCTGTCTGTCTGTCTGTCTGTCTGTCTGTCTGTCTGTGTGTGTGTGTGTGTGTGTCTGTGTGTGTTCAATTTTAAGCATGAAGGAATTGAGCTAGGAGGCTGAAATTTTATATTTAAGTTAAACACCCCCGGGACCGACAAAATAAGCTTTTAATCAAAATCGGCCAAAAAGTACTAGTACTTTACTGATGTACTTTTTCAGTTTTTTTCGATTTTCTCAAAATTCGCTCTAACGATTTTGATTAAAATTCAAAAATCAATTATTTTTTAGATGCTCTTTCAAATGTATATTCTCGTTTTGCCCTCAAAATTGTTTGAAGCACACTTTACTCTTGTGCTTCATAGGAAAGAATAGGAGAAATAAATGGTTACCATGGTAACCGAATTTAAATCTTTTTCTTTTTATTAGATTAAAAATCAATTATTATTTAAACGCCCATTTTTTTTTCGGAGAAAACATATCTCTCTCTCTCACAAAACTATCTTCTCTCTTTCTACGCGTTTTAAATTTTTCTACCTTATCTTCGCATTTGGCCAATGTTAATTTCCTATAGGGATTTGTATGTTAATTTCGATTCAAAAGGGGGTCCCCTTTGGAACTTTTTACGCATTTAAAATTTTTTTTTCCAATTCTTATGAAATTTTGTATTTATTTACGAATCTATATTGTGTATAAAATGTCCAAATATGAGATTAAAATTTTGAAAAATAACCATAGTTTATTTCAAGCAATCAACATTTAAAATGCAAGTTTGAAACTAAGGTGCTATCGGAAACTAAATATATCTCGACGCAAAAAATCTGGTGTGACCAGCACAGTGCACAACTTTCTCTTACCGAAGGGTAAGAAGAGAAAGTTGTGTGCTGTGCGCCAGTCACACCAGATTTTTTCGGAATTAAGAAGAAAATTACCTCTTCTTCTTCAATAATTCACTAAACAATTTCTAATTTGATTACGTCAATAATGAATCTCTATAATACCTTTCTTGAATATTTCATAAAGGAATAATCATGACAAAAACATCTTTTATTAAATAAAAATGCTCTTATAACTTGATAAAAATTTATTTTGATTAGTAAGGGCTAGTTTCAGCACTCAAGGCCCTACTGGAGAGTTAGTCCTTTGATCAATTTAACAAAACGTCATCCAATGGTTTGCTAAGCTCCAACTAAATTCTTCGATAATACTTAACATAGAAATAAAAATTATAAATACAAAAGGAATTTTGAAATTATTGTTTCTAATTTCACTACATCACAAATGTCATTTTTATTAAATGCTTTTATTTAACTTTCTTTTCAAGGTCATAAATTTTTAGTCAATTTTTAAGTCTCTTCTCGATGTGCTAGAAGCTCGAAACTTCGTATTTTGGTTAATTTCAGAGGGCAATACATTATATTAAAAATTAGTTCAAAATAGACCAAACTCATGTGGTACTTTATTTGAAGCCCTACGCAAATTAGTCAATTTTTTTAAAAGTCTTCCCTTTGGAGCTAGAGATCTGAAGCTGTATGGGTCATTTCTGCATTTATTTTAAGTCTCTAAACAAAAAGACTAAAAGCGAGTTCGGATCCCAGGCAGTCCAATGATTTTATTGAAGCCATTTTGGATACCAAATGGTTTAAATAAATTTTCCTGGACTCCCAATAATATATATATTAATACAAATACGGTATCTTTTTGTCTTATATTAGATATATTAGATTGGTAACCAATACAATTGGAATAAATTTTTGTCGCATGAAACGGGATGCGAACCCTTGACCTTTTGGTACCAGAAGCGATCTCAGCCCTGAGCCACAGGTATAGTTCAATTTAAATAAAAGCATTTTTATTTTAACACAAAGTAACTTGTATACTTCACTAAACTATTCCTAACTTAAGAATTAGCTAAAAAATACATTTTTTATAATAATCAAAGACGAAGAAACTTTTACTTACTATTTCGTTGTTAGATAGATAGCTCTTGGTTAAATATCTTTTCATTTTCAAGTTTTGTTTTGATTTGTAGCTAATATTTATAATTCTCAGACACGATAATATATTTTTTTTTTTTAATTTCAATTATTAGGCGTTAAAACTCATTTGTTAACACTTGTGCTTGAAAGATTGCCGACGTTTTTTTTCTTCCTCCGATAAGCCATAATTTTTCTGGCTGACCTTGCTGACAGCTCGACTAACAAGATGTGAAAATGATAATTCAATTCAATAGGAAAATCGACTGAAAGGAACAACAACAACAAGGAGGTGTCAAATTAATCTATAACATACCAAAGACGACGACAACGACGATGACGATACAATCTATTTTTCTTGATAAATACCAGCGGAAGTTGTCTGACACGTGTAGACACCGATTAACTCCTACATTATTGACTTATTGAGTTGGAAGGCCTCAAACTTGTCTTGGGCAATAAACTGCCGATTCAAGAAGCTGTGAATTCTTCACTCACATGCAAATGCCAAACGGCATTGGGATAAAAAAATTTGAATAATTTTATTATCGCTTGATATATGAATTTTCTGATTTACGAATTTTTATGGTAAATGATGAAAGGAAAAAAAAAGACTAAAATAATGAGGTCACTGAAAATATTATCATATACGTAGAATAAAATATAATATTTGGAAATGATAAAAAAATGTTGAGATGATATATAACCATGTATAAATTTTTAAATATTAGGTCTTCTGAAGATTTTACTTTCTCTTACCTCTATGTATATATGTAATATATATATATAGAGAGAAAGTATTGGATTCATGTCAAAAATTCGATGTCGAGATTTTGATGGATCTTCACGTTTTGAGGTCCCCTGAATCCAAAAAAGTGGTTTTCGCGACATGGTCTGTCTGTCTGTCTGTGTGTCTGTCTGTGGGGCTGTGAACAAAATATCTCAAGAACGAAAAGAGCTAGGAGGTTGAAATTTTATATTTAAGTTAGGCACCCCCCTGAGACGTGACAGGAAGCTTTTGAACAAAATCGGCCAAAAAGTACTAGTACTTTACTGATGCACTTTTTCAGTTTTTTTCGATTTTCTCTAAATTTGCTCCAACGATTTTTTTTAAAATTCAAAAATCAATTATTTTTTAGATCTTCAATAAAATGTATATTCTCATTTTGTGATTGAAATCTTCTGAAGACCACTTTACTCTTGTACTCCATAGAAAAGATAGGAGAAATGGTTGCCATGGTAACAAAATATAAATATTTTCCCATACTTATAAATTGTACATCTTGAAAATCGAATGTAATCCGTACTGTCGGAAACTAAATACATGTCGACACAAAAAATCTGGTGTGACAAGCACAGAACACAACTTTCGATTACCGAAGGTAAGAGAAAGTTGTGTGCTGTGCGCCAGTCACACCAGATTTTTTGATTTTTTTTTTTTTAAAACATTCACACTTTTTTCTCATTCACACTCACACTCACACACACTTCACACAGTCTTTTCGGCAACTGAGGCCATTTAAGACTTTAGACGATAACCGTTGAAGTAATATATTATATATATTGGGGGTTCAGGCATTTCTATTTAAGCCATCTGGTATCCAAATGGCTTAAATAAAATCATCGGACTGCCTGGGTCCGAACCCGCGACGTTTGGTATAGGAGGTAGGCACTCATTTTTTTGATTTTATAACAATTATGTTTCAACTAAGCAATAATTTATTTACCATATCTGAATGGCGACTAGCATTTATTTTGTTGAATCCAAAAATGCATAACTCAAAAAAGTAAATAATGAGAAATTAATATTCGAAAAATATCCTCCAAGGTCTATTTTAGAATTAAGGATTCTGTGCAGGTAGTAAATATGGGGGCAAAAACCAAATAAAAATATACTAAATAGAGCAGAGTTTCCCACAACCTGAATTAAATTTCAAATAAATAGGGAAAGGGTCGTCGATAGCTAAAAATTTTAATATAATGAAGCGAGCTGTTATAAATTATTTGCGTTTTGGTTTATTGACTTGAAATGAATGAAACGCTTCTATTTTATTCTTATGGCAAAATTCCTACTTGATTTCTAATGTAAACTTGGGAAATCATAATTCCCCCCCCCCTTCCCGCCCTTCATCTTCTTTTTACTGACTTTCTAAATTTATAAAACAAAGTTCCCTAGTTAATCTAAAAGAGAATCTTTGAAACAACTTTTTGCCTCCTAAAAGTTTGCATTGGTTCCTCTCTCTTTCCACCCCTTCTTCCCCATTCTAATTTTGCGAATTTCACCCCCCCCGTCCCTCTAGAACTCACTCTCGTATTAAACAATCCCCCCCCTTGATTTCCTTCAAATTTAAATTTAATACGCCAATGTTAATCCCAAACTTGATCAAAATTTCGTCGTCTTAATATAATAATTTTATTCAATAGAAAATGAATGTCTTTAATTATAAAAATAAATTTGTGAGAAGAAAATTTTGCGTTCTAAGCGTATTTGTTTTTTTTTTTTTTAAAGGTTCATTTTAGGGTCCGGACCGAAACAAGATTTTCAGCCGAAAAACCGAAACCGAAACCGAATATTCGGCCTCGATCTTAGTTTCGGCCGAAACCGTAACCGAAACCGAAACTTGTATTTCCTATAAAAAATTATTATTATTTTAACTTTTTTTTTTTTTGAAATTTTTTTCCCTCCCTTGAAAATCATTTTACCTTTTTTTTTTAGGGAGACTAAATTTTTTTCCAGCACCTTTTCCGCTTTTGCAAATCATTTGACCTTTTTTTTTTTTGTATGCGAGTCTCATCCCATCTTTTCAGACTCAGGTTTCGGCCGGCCGAAAGGTTCGGCTACTTTTTGGCCGAAACCGAAACTACGGCCGAAACCAGGACCCCTGGCCGAAACTGGCCGAAACCGTAACCGAAACCGAATATTCGGTCGGTTCCTA
>JAKCPI010016518.1:0-27938 GCA_023213315.1 Euborellia annulipes | reverse complement strand
AAAATAAATGGAGACTAGATGTAATTTGTATATATTGATTCTTAATTAAACATAAAAGAGAGAGAAAGAGAGACTTCTCATTCCATCTAATGTTAGTTATAAATAAGACTCCCCCCCCCTTATCGCGAATGGATGGATTAATTGCGATACAAATTCCAGCTGGGCCGGTTTGGAATTGCAATTAATTTTTTACCCCATGTCTGTCTAAAGAAGAAAAAGAAAGAAATATGGCTTTCCAATGGATGTCGAGAGGCATGCAAGAATCATGGGGTCCATTCTCTACATGCAAATCGGCTGCACATTTGTTATTCATATTTTATCGGCCCATGACCTGACCTCTTCTGTTTATCAAAATAGATACAGAAAAAAAGAAAAAGAAAAGAAAAATACATGCGCGAGAATCTCTATTTATTATGGAAAAGGAGAGGAAAAAAAATAGACTGACATTCGAATATTTACTTAACATGACTTGCTTGGTCTTGTCTCAAATAAAAAGTATATCGTATTCCCTTGAGAGAGAAAAGGAGAAAGAAAGACGAGAATTTCTTTGGGTTAGTGCGGTTTAAAGATGAAACGATGCAACTACTTATTGCTATAAGTCAGTGGTTTCCAAACTTTTTGTTACAACGCCTACCTTAAAAATATTTACGCCCCCCCCCCTCATTTTGTAAAATAATACAAAAACAAACAGTTTTTAATGCTAAAAAATATAAAGGTGTAATTTATATTAAGGTGGAGTAAAAAAAAAAACAACAATACATATGCAGCAAAAATTATTTCTTTTATTGTGACTTTTCGGCCTCTGGTTTAGGCCATCTTCAGAGCCAGAGGCGAGAATAAATGGAATTTTGAATGAAAATAAAATGAAATTTTGAATGAAAATTGAATGAAATTTTAAATAAAAATTAAATGAAATTTTGAATGAAAATTAAATGAAATTTTGAATGAAAATTAAATGAAATTTTGAATGGAAATTAAATGAAATTTTGAATGCAAATTAAATGAAATTTTGAATGCAAATTAAATGAAATTTTGAATGAAAATTAAATGAAATTTTGAATGAAAATTAAATGAAATTTTGAATAAAAATTAAATGAAATTTTGAATGAAAATTAAATGAAATTTTGAATGAAAATTAAATGAAATTTTGAATGAAAATTAAATGAAATTTTGAATGAAAATTAAATGAAATTTTGAATGGAAATTAAATGAAATTTTGAATGAAAATTAAATGAAATTTTGAATGAAAATTAAATGAAATTTTGAATGGAAATTAAATGAAATTTTGAATGAAAATTAAATGAAATTTTGAATGCAAATTAAATGAAATTTTGAATGCAAATTAAATGAAATTTTGAATGAAAATTAAATGAAATTTTGAATGAAAATTAAATGAAATTTTGAATGAAAATTAAATGAAATTTTGAATGAAAATTAAATGAAATTTTGAATAAAAATTAAATGAAATTTTGAATGAAAATTAAATGAAATTTTGAATGAAAATTAAATGAAATTTTGAATGAAAATTAAATGAAATTTTGAATGAAAATTAAATGAAATTTTGAATGAATATTAAATGAAATTTTGAATGAAAATCAAATGAAATTTTGAATGAAAATTAAATGAAATTTTGAATGAAAATTAAATGAAATTTTGAATAAAAATCAAATGAAATTTTGAATGAAAATTATTTATTTTATTGTAACGTTTCGGCCACTGGTTTAGGCCATCTTCAAAGCCGGAGGTGAGAATAAATGAAATTTTTCATTCAAAATTCAATAAAATATAATTTTGGCTGTATATTTCTTGTAATTTTTGTTTTTGACTCCGCCTTAATACTTTCATCCACAAAGTCATACCTCACAATAAATGGATATAAAAATATTTTTATTTTTTAATTTATTCCTATTTTTAGGGAGGCGCGCCTCACAGTTTGGAAAACGCTGCTCTAAGTCATGATGTTTATGAATTATAGTGAATATGCCATTTCACAACTTATTTCTCTCCAAGCCTCTTTTGAGTGATTTATTGTGATACGAAGAACTTTTGCTATATCACAGCAGTTCTTTTGCATCATATAGTTGTATTAGATTACGGCAACTTTGGTTGCCATCGCTCTGAACGCAACAAACATACAAAATAGTACTTTCGTTCGCTTCATCTGGCGCGCTGCCACCTTTGACACGGTTAAAAACCAACAACAGTCATGAAATTTGTTTTAGTCATCCCTCTACTGTCCGTATATAAGAAGAGTTTGTCTGTCACAATCGGTATGAACAACTTCCCGTTGAAATTTTTTAGTTTTAGTCAAAGAGAATCTTTAAATACTCATTTGGGGAGAAATGAATTATTAATAAAAATTGCAATTTTCCTATAGAAAAGTATTGAACCCTATATCTTTATGAAAAATTAATTCTGCTAATTAAAAAAAATAAATAATTAAATCTCGTAAATGAAAAATTCTTAATTAAATTTTTATTTTTAAATAGGTGGAGGTAGTATGTATCCCCACCCCCCAACCGCCTTCGTGCATATCTATTAATATTACCTCTCACTCTCTAAATGCATTAATTTAAACTAAATATTATATAAAATTAATTAGAGGTCATGTAACATAATTACAAATATTTTATTTCAAAATTGCCTTGCTTTAATTAATCACCGAATGTTAGTTTAGGTAACCCCTTCATTGATTATGTAGTATTGTAGACCGAAACTCCTCAAACTACGCTGATTTTTCGGGGTATGTAGTATTGTGTTACATTCTAAGTTAATTAAAGAGTATCTTTAAGGAGGAACGGGAGCGAAGTGGTTACGCATGTTTTTCCCGATAAGATGGCCTAGTGTGTCATAAAAAGAATGCCCAAAAAAACCAAGTAATTCAAAAATTTGCCAAGAGATGTCAGAATGGCAGCTAATAATATTTAATGTATTTGGTTGATTTTAATTGATCTTTTAACAATAAATACATTATAAATGTTATTATATATTATGTATCTTTTATAAAAGCATAAAAATATATCAATATAGGCTAATACTATATCGGCTGTTAGACTAGCTTGCCATCTATTGCAAGAATGCTGAACTAATTTGACAGTTGGTTTTTAAATAAATCATTTAAGTAGCTTATTTTAAAAATTTCTTAATTAATATGTGATTAATAATAACAATAAATTCATTTTTAAATTTAAAAAAATTAAAGATTATTGGGACAGATTGTTTTTTTGTATTTGCTTGATAACAAAAAAATTAATTACGATAATTTTTTAATAAGTCATTAAAAAAATTATAGCTCGATGTCCCAATAATCTCTTATGAATTTAATTCATTTAAAAAAAAACTGCATTGAAAAATTCCTTAGAATAGTCAGTTTTTTTTTTTTTTCAAGTACGTTTAGACGTCACTCCTGGACCCCCTTAAGATTAAACTAGAGAAGTGGGGAATAGGAAGTAAAATTTTGGTTTGCTGTTAATAAATTTGGTTAGCAACCAAAATCAGTCGATAAAACATTTGGTCAGCATACAAAGAATTTACCAGCAATAACTACAAATCAGGGTGCAACCTTTGATCAGCAAACAATCTTAAAAATGGACAACAATTTAGCCAATATGCGGTCTGCTTGTAAAATTATGTGTCTGCCTAATTGTTTGAAGCACACTTTACTCTTGCACTTCATAGAAAAGATAGGAGAAATGGTTTCCATGGTAACAAAATATAAATATTTTCCCATGTTTATAAATTGTATATCTTAAAATCTGCCCTCGGACTTGGTGAAGATGGTAGCGCGCCTGCCTTGTATACCAAGGGTCGCGGATTCGGACCGCAGGTAGTCCGATGATTTTTTTTGGATACCAAATGGCTTAAATAAGAATGCCTGGACCCCAAATAAATATTCAAGTAGTACTTATCGTCAAATGTCTTAAATGGCCTAAGCTGCCGAAAAGACTGTGTGAATGGAGTGTAATGAGAAAAAATTTTTGTTTTTTTTTTTTATAAAAAACCATTTAGTATCCAAATGGCTTAAATAAAATCATCGGACTAACTGCGGTCCGAACTCGCGACCCTTGGTATACAAGGCAGGCGCGCTACCAATTGCACCAAGTCCGAGGGCTCATAAAAACCCCAAAATGTATTAATTACCCCATTAATCATCGATAATCCAGTTAAAAAAAAAGAAATAAACCAAGAGGAAGGAAGTTGTATATTTTTCAATCAAGGCCTTCAACATTATTTAACTGACATTTTGACAACTCATGTACTCTGTTTCATTTTCGTTTACGTAGGCCAACATCCCCATATGCATCCATCCTTATTTAATTTCATCATATTCTCTCCCTGGGATTTTTATGTAAATTTAAGGGAGAGAGAGAGAAAAAAAGGATCCATCTTGGCCAAATAAGAAGAAGAGAGGTCAGAGAGAGAGGAAAAAAAAAATACCAGCAGATAGAACCATGACAGTTCGACTAGGGAAGGTTTTATTTAGATTTATGGCCAACGATATCTTGGGAGAAGAATCTTGTCGAAAGCAAATATTGCAAGTTCCTTCGGAAAAAAAGGGTTATTTAAGTCAAGTCCAAGTATAATATATACTTCAAATGAGATCCATTAGTTACCCTAAAAATAAAATAATCTTGATAAATAAAGAAGAAGAGAAAAAGATATTCGAGAGGGAGTTGAGTTGAGTGTCAAATTGGTTGTTTTTCAATTTCAATTCAATTCTATTGATTCCAAGAGACATAGAAGAAGAGGCACTTGAGGGAATAATATTGGAAATAATAAAAAAAAATTGACAAATAATCAAACACTATTTTATTTGGACGACGGGATAGAAATTTTGCGTTTTTTCAGTCAAAAGGATTTTTACTTTCTCTTACCTATATCTGTAATATATAGAGAAAAGGTTCCCTGTCAAAAATTTGAATTCGATTTGGATATACACGTTTTGGGGTCACCTGAACCCAAAAGTGTTTTTTTTTTTTGTCTGTCTCTGTGTCAGTGTGTGTTCAATTTAAGGCATGAAAGAAATGATATTTTATATTTAAATTAGGCTGTTAAAATAAGCTTTTGAACAAACTCGGACAAAAAGTACTAGTACTTTACCGATGTATTTTTTCAATTATTAGTGGATTTCTAATCATAGATCACATCAGTAATGTGCACTTGCTCCGACTCAAGGGAACCAACTTGAGTGGGAGCAAGTGCACAGTACTTGATCAAAACGTTGTACAGTATTTATAATTTTAATAAATGTTTAATACAAAAATGTGATCTATGATTAAAAATTCCTCTAATAATAGTATTTTTTCAATTTTTTTTTTCGAATTTCTCAAAATTTTGTGTAACGATGATTGATTAAAATTCATAAATCAACTATTTTTTTGATTATCTTTTATTTTCATTATTTGAAGCACAATTGTACTTCACAGGAAAGATAGGAAAAATGGTTGCCAGCATTCGTAGCTCAGCGCCATCTATGAAACGCAAGTGGTCAAGTTTGGAACTAAGATGCTATGGTAAACTAAATATATCTCGTCACAAAAAAATCTGGTTTGATAGCACAGTCACAACTTTCAGTTACCGAAGTTAAGAAATAGTCATATACCAGGTATATAAATTGAAAAATGTATTTTTGACCAAACACCTGTTAGAATTTCGAAATGAAATTTTTCAGGTCAAAAAGATTTTGAAAAAAATTTAACCCATTGCATAGATTTCTCGGGAGTGGAAGTGGCTGTGATTAGCTATATTTGAACAATGGCAGGAGGTGGCAGTCAGAAAAGATGTCTCTCAAAAAAACTTCCAAAAATTCGCAACTTTTTAAATAAAGAGTTTATGAGCATCAAGTTAGCGTTAAAAATAAGAAACTAACCCCGGCCTGAGTAACTAGAGCTTGGGCACTCATATAGGTATGTCCAATATTTATGTTCACTTAAGGCTAGATCACACGGAGCATTTTTTTAAGCAGGCAACAAATTATTTTATTTTAAAATTATTATCATTATCTATTTTACAGAGTGTATTTATTATAGGCAAAATTGGCAAGTTTTATACCACCGAGTATAATACACGGTTTCATACATGGATAAAACTACCACGGATAAAACTAGGCTATGTAAAAAACTGTAAAAAACCAACTACACGAAGAAAAAAAAAAGATTAAAAGATAAATGTATTTTATTTGAATTTCCTTTCTTGTCGGGTTCGCACATCCGAGTTTTATAATGTAGGCTATAAATTATAGCCTACATTATAAAACATATACATACAACATATACATATATTATAGCCTATAATATATGTATAAACATTGGCCTTAATTTTATGTTTTGTACTGCGATTTTTGTATAAAACTACAAAATCATGTATAAAACTCAATTCTGATTATAGGTCAGTTATACAACTTTTAAACTTGTGCCGCCAAATTTTGAAATCGTTAAAAGTGTGCCACGACAAAAAAAAAAGTTTGAGAGGCACCTTTACCAGGCTGCCACCCGTTCCACTGTTCAAATAAAAATAATAATAGTACTTAACTAATGTATTTTTTAAATTTAAAAATTTTCTCCCTTGTTTCAAAATCCATTAACTACAGCCTGATTTTGTTTTTAATACGGTAGTAACTACGTCAGAGATTATATACTCTCACTCTCAGTTACTTACAGTATTTATATTAAAAATAAAAAATTCTATATGGCCTTTTCTTTGTCTCATTTCTCAAGGTTGTTATAGCGATTTAAATTCAAATTAATTAACATATATGTAGGCACAATGCAAAGTGAAAGAAACGCGATGAAACTTCATGAGGAAGTGCATGGCCGAAGGCGAAACGCTCACCTTGTTTATATACCCGTATATACGACCTTGTTTCGTCTTCCTGACCGCGGACGAAATCAAAGCTTTTTTTTTTTTATTAAAATATTTTTATAATTGAGAGGATATAATCTCTGACGTAACTGTTAAAAAATCAGGTGTATTATTTTGTATTTTAATAGCATTTCTCTCAATATTTTATTTTTTTTTAATTTTTCATATATACGTATAAAATAAATAAATAAATAACTGCATTTCCATTCAATTGATATTCATTCATTTTGATTTAATATCACTTTAGCCTACATTTACGAAAAAAAAAAAAAAAATTATCTACTATTTATATATTTCGCCAATATTAATTAAATAAACGTTGTTGTTGTTGTTGTTGACACTTGAAATATATTTCATCAAATTTAATTTCTATCGTTATAAATAACTGTAACGAAATATGAATATCTCGTTAATCATTTCCCTTTTTTTAATTGCTCAATATCACAACCCGCCATCACCAGTTAAAGTCATCTCTTTTTATTAGGCAATGATTTATATGTAGGTATATGTATGGGAAGGACGAAAAACAACGTTGAAAAGAGAGAGATGAAGAAAAGGTGCGAAATGAATCCTTTATTTTCTGAATGAATGCAAAATAAACGACCAAAAAATAAAAATATTTAAATAGAATATCGTACACTACAAAAAAGGGATGATATTTTCCACTTGGAACGATGTGTGTCACACTCGAATTTTTTGTGTTGAGATCAACACTGCACGTCAAAAAATTAACACTTTGTTTCACCTTAAAAATATGACATGAATCGAATACTTTCTCTCTATATAGACTATTTCATATATGGACCCTGTTACGCATTAGTGTGTCAAGCCCCAAAAAAATTCAAAATTGAGTTAAGCACTGAATATTGTTTCAAATGCTATAATTAATAGTATTTTTTTATGAAATATGTCCTAAAAAAATTTATATTTAATGTAAAAGCTTAAAATTATTTTTACAATATTTCAATGCAGAATATTCATTTTGCATTTATGCGTCAAGTGCAAGACATCGTAAACAACTATACGTTTGAGATATTAATTGCTGCGTTTAAGTATTTTCAATTATGAACACCATCATGGGCGTAGCCAGGGGGATGCAGGGGGCCCTAGCCCCCCCTGGCTTGCCCTAAAAATTGAAAAAAAAAATATATATATATATTTTTCCCATTGGGAATTATTTTTTTAACGCCCCAATCCACTACATTAATTTAATTTTTTTTTTTATTTAAATAAATAATTAATAATCTATGTATATATTAATCGCAACCCCCCCTCTTGCCCTAACGAGAAGTTGCCCCCCCCCCCCCCAAATAATCCCAAGTAATGAATGACAGGCAAACCGTATACAAGACCGGGCCGAATGGGTAGATCCAGAATTAAAGAGAGAAAAAAAAGTTTTGAATAAAATTTACGGTATGTATTAAAATATATATTTTTTTTTTTAATTATCTACGAGGTTCAGCTATGTCAAACCGAAAACATTTACCGCACCAATAAAATTCCAAAAATGTGAAGTGAGCCGCAACAAAAATTTATACAATAAGTAAATTTAAATTCTATAAATAAAATAGCCATTAAAAAACTTTTTATATACATACATGGATGTTAAATCTCAATTTAAATAAATAGGGACGGAGTCTAAATGGTAATAGATGCCGAAAAAGACCATAAATCAAAATATTTCAAGGGCAAAATGAGAATATACATTATAAAGAGCATCTAAAAAATAATTGATTTATAAATTTTAATAGACTGAATTTTGAGAAAATTGAAAAAATCTGAAAAAGTGCATCAGTAAAGTACTAGTACTCTTTGGTCGATATTGTTCAAAAGCTTCGTGTCACGTCCCAGGCTCCCTTCTTTCCCCCTTTCTTTTTACCCCTTATTTTTAATATTACACATTGTTCCCCAAAATGGGGCAAAAAAAAAAAAAGGTCAATGATTTTTCGATTACAATTTTGGACGATTTCAAATCGCTTTGTCTCAACGAAAATGTGGTCATTTTAGTGTTGGACCATCTTCAGAGTTCGGCTTGAGAAATGGTTAAAACCTGGGACCGAAACGTTAGCCACGTAGTCGTTTCCAACAGGAGTGCCCCGGCACCCAAGGGTGGCGCGAGATTGTCTCAGGGGTGCCGCGAGATATTTAGGTAAATAAAAAAGGCGGGAAAAAAATAAATTTTTGCTAAAAAAATGTAAAATGATTTGCATGCAAGGGAGAAAAATTAAAAATTTTTCGCAGGCCGGAAAAAATATCGTGCAGGGCAAAAATTTCCTTTTGCTAGGGGGGGAAAGGGTACCCCTAGTGTGTAATAGTGCACCTTTTGGGTATTGGACTTCAAAAGGTTGGGAAACACTGTTCTGGAGCTTAAATAAAGTTAAATTGCTTTTCAAAAAAAAAAACAGTGGCACCACCAGATTTTATGTCTATTCCACTCATTGAAATACGTATAAAAATTTATTCATCCCCACCCCAGGGATTTAACTAAACAAACAAACAAACAAAATGCGGCGACCGTGAAACTTTTTGATTGATAATCTCGTCTAATATTTTAAAGCCACTTTCAAATTAAGATTAATTTTCATGCCATAATTGGAAAACATTTGCAATATGATACTTATAATTATATTCCGAAAAAACCTTTGATTAAATTAGAAAAAAAAAAAGCAGCGCTAGTATATAAATATTCATTATTTTAATAGAATCTCTCTCTCTCTCGCTCTTATTCATAAATCAAATTTCATATCCTTTTTTGTAATTTTATTTTTTTCTAATTTCCGGCTTTAAGAGAATTCTTTCTGTTGAGGATTTGAAAATTTTATGCATATTGATTGATTTATTAATTGAGATTGGATTTTTTTTTGTTCGCCTCCAAGTGTCTGATGAGAGCTCGAAATTAAAGAAGAAAAAAAATATTTGGTTCTAATAGTTGAATAAGTTTTAAGAAAGCAAATCACTGACAAGCAGCGAGACTTCTACGCCTTCTTCAGGTTGAATAATTTTTCAATTACTAATTTTTATATAAACTTTACTTGAAGAATGCAAAATATTAATATATATGTATATAAAGTAATCAGCTGGTGGAACGTCACCCAAATTTCATAACCTCTTGTTTAATTTTATTTTCTGGTTGCCATTGGTAGTTTATCAATTATATAAAAAATTAAACCCTAATGGGGCATCCTTGACTTGTGGTTCAAGGCTTTGGTATTAAAGGTCAAGGGTTCGCACCCGTCTCATGCCACAAAAAATTATTTCAATTGAATTGACTACCAATCCAATTGATTGGGGTCTAAATGGCCTTCGATGCCATAAAAGACATTAAATAATAAAAGAAAATCTGGAGTGACTGGTCGCACCAGATTTTTTGTGTCGAGATATATTTAGTTTCCCACTGCGTTTTAAATGTTGACTGCTTGAAATAAACTATGGTTATTTTTAAAATTTTATTCTAAATATGGATAATTTTTGTACAAAAAAAAAAATCCAAAAAAAAACAAAATTTTTTAAAAAATTGAAAAAAATTAAAAAGTTCCAAAGGAGAGACCCCTTTGGAATTGAAATAACAACAAATCCCCATAGGGATTTAACATTGGATCAATGGAAGGAAGAATATGAAAAATCTGAAATGCTACATCAGTAAAGTGTACTTCAAACAAATTTCAGTGAAAAATGAGAATATACATTTAAAAGAGAATCTAAAAAATAATTGATTTATGAATTTTAATCAAAATCATTAGAGTTGATTTTGAAAAATTCGATAAAACTGAAAAAAAGTATTTCAGTAAAGTACTAGTCCTTTTTGGCCAATTTTGTTCAAAAGCTTTTTTTTTGCCTGTCCGGGAGGGTGCCTAACTTAAATATAAAATTTCAATCTCGTAGCTTAATTCTTTCATGCTTACGGAATTGTGCTAGGTGGTTGGAATTTTATATTTAAGTTAGGCACCTCCCTAGGGCGTGAAAATAAGCTTTTAATCAAAATCGGCCAAAGAGTACTAGTACTTTACTGATGCACTTTTTCAGTTTTTTTCGATTTTCTCAAAATTCGCTCCAACGATTTTGATTAAAATTCAATAGGCCTAATAAATTATTTTTTAGATTCTCTATAAAATGTATATTCTCATTTTGCCCTTGAAAATCTTTTGAAGACCACTTTACTCTTGAACTTCATAGAGAAGATAGGAGAAATGGTTGTCATGGTAAGAGAAAGTTGTGTGCTGTGCGACCACTCACACCAGATTTTTAAAAATTGTTTTCATTTTATAATACACTAAAGATATCTCCTACAGGAATCGAAACGTCATCCTAAATTAAATTTAAAAAAATCAAAGTTCCATTAAATAATAAAGATTTATAATATTCAACAAAAAATCACGTGATTTAAGAGCAAGTTCACTGATGTGGGTTTATCACAGCAGATTTTTGTATAAATTGCGATATTATTATCCCTTTGACTTTTTTTTTATTTATTTTTGCCTCCCTTTGAATTCAAATCCTCAAAGCCTCAATCTCTAACATAGAGCAATAATATTTTTTTTTTCGAACTTTCTCTTCTATTGATATTTGTTATCAGAGTTGATATTAGAGAGAAAAAAAATTCCATTTTAATTATTATCAAATGCTTATTATTCATTTATATTGTACAATCACCCGATAATTTGCCAATATTTGTTTTATATATTCATGAAAATAGGAATTTTCAATTATTTTCACCAATTGGATTTTATACTAGGCTGCTGCAGTATATGTATAATTTGCTACGAATATGAACGGGAAATTAAATTTACGGGACAATAAAATCATTTTAATAGATTACTCGTTAAATATTTGATTTTTGTTGTTTATATACACGATATTTGCCTAAATAAAATTTTCATTAATGAAATCAAATTTGTTTTTTTTTTTAATTTAGAAAAAGAGGGGAGGGGGTAATTGTTTCTGCCACTTAGAAATGGGAACCAAACCTTTTTGAACGATTTTGAATAATAGTATCAACAAATAAGCAAAATTCTATTGAATGTCGCAATTCGGCAAATATCGTGACTTGCATATCTCCAAAAAGGGACAATTTTTAAATTTAAAGGGATATGCATAAGGTTTTTTTACTTTCTCGTATCGAAGTAGAGAAAGAATTGGAACGTAAAAAATCTGGTGTGACTGTCGCCCAGCACACAAATTTCTCTTACCTTCGGTAATCGAAAATTGTATTCTGTGCTTGTTATATCAAATTTTTTTTTTGTGTCGAGATATATTTACTGTAGTTTCCGCCCATATATTAGAATTCATAATGTAAAATTTATAAACATGGAAGAATATTTATATTTTGCTACCATGGCAACCATTTCTCCCAGGGGCGTATATAAGGGGGGGGCCGAAGGGGCCCGCCCCCCCCCCCCGAAATTTCCCAAACACATATACATTTATAGGGATATACATGACATCAGCGCAACAAATTTTTCCGCAGGATGGAAAACTTTGGTTCCGCAAAGGAACAAATGTTCTGCAAAGAATTTCGTGTGAAAAAAAATTTAGTTTCTTAAAAAAAAAAAAAATTTCCTCAGAAAAATTTTCAGTTCGCCCCCCCCCCCCGAAAAAAATTTCTATATACGCCCCTGATTTCTCCTATTCTTCCTATGAAGTACAATAGTAAAGTAGTCTTCAGAAGATTTCAATGGTAATAAGAGAAAGTAAAATGAGAATATACATTTAAAAGAGAATCTAAAAAATAATTGATTTTTGAATTTTAATCAAAATCTTTGAAGCGAATTTCGAGAAAATGGAAAAAACATAAAAAGTACGTCAGTAAAGTACTAGTACTTTTGGACTCAAGTTTGTTTAAAAGCTATTTTCACGCCCTAGGTGGGTGTCTTAACTTAAATATAAAATTTCAACCTCCTAGCTCAAATCCTTCATGCTTTAAATTGAACACAGACAGACAGACAGACAGACCATGACGCGAAAACCACTTTTTTGGGCTCAGGGGACCTCAAAACGTGTATATTAGGGTGGAGCGAAAAAAGTCAATTTTTTTTTCCGGAAACGAGTACCCTTCAATGACTGTGTATGAGATCTAGTAACAATTCTGTAAAATATTTGATTTTTACGACGTCATCTTGAATCTGCGCATTTGGCTTAAAGTTTTAAAATTTTTTATATTTTACAAATTTTTTTAAGTGACTTGCAACAAAAAATTGCCCTGACGGGTAGCCACTAAATAGTTGAGCAAGGCCTTAAATATAAGCAGGATTTTAAAAAATATTTTTAGGTGGTGGTTTCAGTCTGCGCATTCGGCCTATAGTTCGGCAAATTTTGCGAAATTTCCTATATTTACAATTATTAATATAATCAGTAATATTTTAAAATATACACTGTATATCCATCAAAATCTCGACATCGAATTTTTGACATGAATCCAATACTTTCTCCACTATATATATATTACATATATACATAGGTAAGAGAAAGTAAAAACGAGTGAGGGTCAAAAAAAAAACATCGAGAGAATCAACAAAAATTTACTTTTTTTTTACTGACCATGAAATTTAAACACGATTGCAATATTTCCATGTATAAACAAATTTAGGTGAGAGAAAGTAACAAGAGGATAAATAATGGTGATTAGTAATAGAGAAGGTAGCCAAAGAACAGTAAATCTGTCTGGCGCTAGCTACTCTCTCTCTCTCTTGGTTAAAGAAAAAAGCAAAAAAACACTCTGCTTGCTATTCCAGGCACATCATTCGCTGACAATTAAATGGAATTTTATTGGCTAAATAAAATAGCATCTCTTCAAGGATAATGATTACAAAAAAAAACAAAAAAATATAGCAGCAAACAAACGGGGGACATTTCTTTATTTTTCATTAATCCCATGAAGAACAAAGAACTTGATAATTATTTCAAAAGAATTTAGAGTCCAATAACGCTTCATGATCTAAGGGTCAGGGGTTTATTCTTATAAAGGGTCTTTGTCAATAAAAAATCTGGTGTGACTGTCGCACAGCACACAACTTTCTCTTACCTTCGGTAATTGAAGGTTGTGTTCTGTGCTTGTCACACCAGATTTTTTGTGTCGAGATATATTTAGTTTCCACTGATATATTAGAATTCAAAATATAAAATTTATAAGTATGGGAAAATATTTACTATCTTTCTTATGAAGTACAAGAGTAAAGTGTACTTCAAAAGATTTCAAGGGCAAAATGAGAATATAGCCCATTTTAAAGAGTATCTAAAAAATAATTGATTTTTGAATTTTAATCAAAATCGTTGGAGCAAATTTTGAGAAAATCGGGAAAAAATTGAAAAACCTCATCAGTAAAGTCACTCATAATTTTTTTCCCATTCACACTCACATTCACACGCACATACACACATTCTTCTCGGCAACTCAGGCTATATAAGACTTTGGTATTCAAATGGCATAAATAAAATCATCGGACTGCCTGGGATCTGAACCCGCGACCCTCGGTATAGAAGGCATGCGTGCTACCAACTACACCAAGCCCGAGGGCGGGCTGGTACTTATTAGCCGATTTTGTTCAAAAGCTTCGTGTTACGTCCCAGGGGGAACCTAGCTAAATATAAAATTTCATGTCTTTGTGGCTGGAAGTATTTCTAAGCCGGAGTCAAAAAGATTCCAAGACATATGCAGACAAAATTATACCTTTTATTATGCCGTTCCAGGCTGACGTTTCGGCCACTGGTCTAGGCCATCCTCAGAGCTAAAATATTTTCACACATATTATCATCACATGTTATTATTACACCTTCTGTACATTACAAATATATAAAAATATAAAAATAAATATAATTTACGGAAATAATTTAGAGTGCATACCCGGAGGCGATAATAAATGAAAATTAAAAATTTCAGCGACACACATTGAACGGAGAGCTCATAGACCAACGATAGAATGATGTTATGAATATGTCGCTGAAATTTTTAATTTTCATTTATTCTAGCCTCCGGGAATGTACTCTATATTATTTCCGTAAATTATATTTATTTTTATATATTTGTATTGTACAGAAGGTGTAATAATAACATGTGATGATAATATGTATGAAAATATTTTAGCTCTGAGGATGGCCTAGACCAGTGGCCGAAACGTCACCCTGGAACGGCATAATAAAAGGAATAATTTTGGCTGCATATGTCTTGCAATTTTTTTGACTCCGCCTTAGAAATTTTCAACTTGTCGTCACAGACAAACTGTGCAGGACTCAAGAGGCCTCGTAAACGTGTATTTCCATCAAAATTTCGACAATATGAATGCAAAACATTTCTAAATATTAACATAATTAAGAGAAAGTAAAAATTGTATATAGAATATTTAATATTGCTGAAGATAGTTAAGAAAAAAAAATAATATTTTTAAGCAAGTATTCATTCGTTTCGACCTCGAAACAGTAAAGAGAGTTTTCAAGAAAATATAAATTGGTAAAAACGTTGCACACTGGCATGTCAACTAACCTAACAACTTGACATCATTTTTGTCCTGATGAAGAGTGGGATCGGCATTCGAAACGTCGACAAAAAATAGATTTTCATTTTATTTTATTATTATTACCCTTATGGCATATCCCATTGGCGTAGCCAGAAATTTTCGATGGGGGGGGGATCAAGAAATTTTTTTCAAAAATTAAAGATTATTTTAGGGTATTTATAAATCATTTTTTTTTTTTTTTTTTTTTTTTTTTCCTTTTAGCTAGAGTAAATTATTATATTTTGAAAAGAAATTAATGGCTGAGTGATAATCAATAGGAACAGGTAGATGAAGGCAGCCAGCAAAGAACAAAAACTTTATTTAAATATCGTCGACGTTTCGGGAACTCGTCGCTCCCATCTTCAGGACCTACGGTCATCGAACAATTTATTTGATGTTAGCTAGGTAAAATTACAATTAATCTTTACAAGTATTTTTTTATAAAAAACAAAACATGACAAAAAACTTACGATAAATTGTTAATGTTGTTTAGATTGATACACCCAACACAACAACAACACAAATTTCATTTCTTAGTAGTAGGGATTTAAAACTCCCTACTACTAAGAAATGAAATTTATTTAAGTATGAGTGCTTATTTAATATTATTAGTATTGAAATATTTAATATTTTTAGTATTCAAATATTTAAATATTTATTAATACTGTGCATTTGTAAAAAATTCACTCTTTTACTCTTGGTCAGTGCTGATGTTTCGGGCCCATTCAACAATAAATTAAGCCCAGGCACCTACTACGATTCTCATACACAATTAAACATACATTTAATGGTATATGCAGATTTGTGTTTGCAATTTTGTATGACCTATATGTATCAATCTAAACAACATTAACAATTTATCGTAAGTTTTTTGTCATGTTTTGTTTTTTATAAAAAAATACTTGTAAAGATTAATTGTAATTTTACCTAGCTAACATCAAATAAATTGTTCGATGACCGTAGGTCCTGAAGATGGGAGCGACGAGTTCCCGAAACGTCGACGATATTTAAATAAAGTTTTTGTTCTTTGCTGGCTGCCTTCATCTACCTGTTCCTGTAAATTATTATATTTTACTTTCTCTTACTCTATATGAAATATAATTTGTATTAAATATATCTAGTCATGGCTTGTGTCCAATGGGGGGGGGGTTTGAACCCCCCCGACTACGCCTATGCCACATCCTCATATCATAATATCCAGTCATCAAGAAACAACTAGTTCATTCGTTTTGTTTCATTCACTCTCTTATATATTAATAAAGATTCAAGTTTGTGTCAGTTGAACATCAAGAGTGAACATAATGGAGCAATATTAGTCAACAAGACAAGACTTGAAATGAAAGAGTTTAAACAGCAATAAAATGAAAATGTCGAAGAAAGAAAGAAAGAAAGAGGAAGAGAGCCAACTAAAAGAACCTCCTCTTCTTCTTCTTTTTCTCTTCATTTATCATTCTCTCTCTCTCTCTCTCTCTCTCTTTTTTTTTGTTCAGTTTTAGATTCGTTTTCGTTACGAAGATAAATGTTCCCGGGGACACAACTATGACAACCCAGAGAGAGAGAGAGAGAGAGAGGAAAAAAAGCAGCCCTTTTAGTTGTAAATTATATGCTGGTTTAATTCCAGCATGTTAAAAAAAAAATCACTATAGAATGAATGTTCTCTGTCTATGTCTGTCGACATCCAAGTTATGACAATTTTTTTTTTTAGGAAATAAAAAAAAATTTTGGTTTGTTTTAACTAAAGGTGTTATTCAAAATCTGTCGTGGGGCTGTAGTGAATATAAAATACAAAAAGAAGAAAGATGTTTCGGTCATATTTGCGATCATCTTTAGAGATACAAGTCTATTCTCTAAAAACAGACATCTACCCCCCTAAAAAATCTGGTGTGACTGATCGCACAGCACACAACTTTCTCTTACCTTCGGTAATAGAAAGTTGTGTACTGTGCTTGTCTCACCAGATTTTTTGTGTCGGCATGTATTTAGTTTCCGACAGTACGGTACATTCGATTTTCAAGATGAATTTATAAGTATGACAAAATATTTATATTTTGTTACCATGGCAACCATTTCTCCTATCTTTTCTATGGAGAACAAGAGTAAAGTGGTCTTCAGAAGATTTCAATCACAAAATGAGAATATACATTTTAAAGAGAATCTAAAAAATAATTGATTTTTGAATTTAAAAAAAAATCGTTGGAGCAAATTTTGAGAAAATCGAAAAAAACTGAAAAAGTGCATCAGTAAAGTACTAGTACTCTTTGGTCGATTTTGTTGAAAAGCTTCGTGTCACGTCCCATGGGGGGTGCCTAACTTAAATATAAAATTTCAACCTCCTAACTCTTTTCGTTCTTGAGATATTTTGTTCACAGACACACACACACACAGACAGACCATGTCGCGAAAACCACTTTTTGGATTCAGGGGGCCTCAAAACGTGAAGATCCATCAAAATCTCGACATCGAATTTTTGACATGAATCCAATACTTTCTCTCTCTATATATATTAACATTGGCGTAGCCAGAAATTTTTGATGAGAGGGGATCAAGAAATTTTTTTCATAAATTTAAGATTATTTTAGGGTATTTATAAATCATTTTGGTTTGTTTTTTTAGCTAGAGTAAATTATTATATTTTACGTTCTCTTACCCTATGGGAAATATAATTTGTATTAAATATCTAGTCATGGCTTGGGTCCCATGGGGGGTTTGAACCCCCAAAACCCCCCTGGGCGTTTTGGTCGCTTTCTCGTGTGTGTCTTTTTCGGTTTTGTTGAAAAGCTTCGTGTCGTTCCATGGGGTGCTACTAAATATATAATTTTCAACCTCCTAGCTCTTTTCGTTCTTGAGATATTTTGTTCACGACAGACTGTCGCAACCACTTTTTTGGATTCAGGGGCCTCAAACCATCCATTAAAATTTCAACATCGAATTTTTGACATGAAACCAATATTTCCTCTCTATATATATTTTCACACATTGGCGTAGCCATTTTTTGATAGAGGATCAAGAAATTTTTCATAAATTTAAGATTATTTAGGTATTTATAAATCATTTTGGTTTGTTTTTTTAGCTAGAGTAAATTATTATATTTTACTTTCTCTTACCCTATGGAAATATAATTTGTATTAAATATCTAGTCATGGCTTGGGTCCCATGGGGGGGGGGGGTTGAACCCAAAACCCCTGGCTACGCCTATGTATATTACATATATAAAGGTAAGAGAACGTAAAAAACTCTCTTGTCTTCGGTAATTGAAAGTTGTGTTCTGTGCTTGTTCACATCAGATTTTTGTGTCTAGCTTTCCACAGTAGGCTCTACAATATATAGAATTTTTTTTATATTTCACCCTTTTAGCCCCTGGCCATTGGGAGATGCGCAACTATTTCCCATATCCTTCCTATGAAGTACATGTACCAGAAGATTTTTTTTTTTTATTTTTTCCGGGGGGCCCCCCCCCCCCCCCCCCCCCCCCCCCCCCCCCCCCCCCCCCCCCCCCCCCCCCCCCCCCCCCCCCCCCCCCCCCCCCCCCCCCCCCCCCCCCCCCCCCCCCCCCCCCCCCCCCCACCCCCCCCCAAACCCCCAAAAAAAATTTTTTTTAATTTCAAGTAAAAAAAAAAAATTTGAATTATTTTTTCCTCAATCAAACATTATATACTGTATTAAGAAGATTTGTAGAGTAGGGTGAATTTAAATTAATAAATATCTATAAGGGGATGTGTGAGCCGAGGGGGATCGAATTCTACATAAAACTACAAACAAAGGAAACTTTGTTTGTAGTGAAATATATTCACGAAACGAAAGATGGAGATACAGGCTTGTAGAATGTTTTTTTTTTTTTTTTTTTTAGACTTTGACGATATCCGTTATTGATTAATATACAATATTGGGGGTTTTGGCATTTCTATTCAAGCCATTTGGTATCCAAATGAATTTTTTTTTAAATTATAAATAAATAGGGGAGGCGAGTGCAGAAGAAAGCACTGGCAATAAAAAACAAATTCCACCTCCAAAAATCACTATAACACACTGATGAGAGATAAAAGTTTAAGAATATTTTCTATTATTTAATAAAAATTTCTTATTAAATATTATAGGAAAACTAAATTCTCTGTTAGGGTGGTAGAGGGTGACGAGGGAGAGAAAGTAATCCATTTGCTTAAAAGTAAAAATTTTACAAAAAAAAAAATTATTTTTAAAGAAAAATACTATTTTATTAGAAGGGGTGATTTACACCCTTTCTAACCCTCCCCCCTTGGGGTACAAGACTTCATCATATAATTAAAAATTGGATAATTTTATAAGTATATGTTGAAGAGAGAAAAAAAAAAAATTGAAAATAGAAATTTAATTCGTTATGAAAATATTCATTACCTTAATAATAAGATGAGCAGACGGGGTGTGGTGTGATGAGGTTGGGGGATGAACGTCTTATTTGCACAAATCACAACACAATATAAAAGAAACTAAACACACGCGAGAGAGAGAAAGAGAAACCGAGTGACTCATGGCTCGACGCGAATTCAACTAAATGACAGACCGCCTGGCAGATAGGCAACAAGCAAGCATTGCTCTCTGAGTAAAATTATCAAATAAGTTCTCTATTAAAAAAATTCTATTTACTTGCAAACTAACGGGGATTTATTCCGTTGGGAATAAAATCGAAATTAAATAACTATTAAAAGACTCACTTCATTTATCCACCATTAAAACTCAACGCAATTTAAATAAAATACTTCCAAGTGTTATTTTTTGTATTTATTTATTTATTAGGGATAAATTTGAATTAAAATAATTTTTAAAGGACTTATTTTATTTACCCACCCCTATTATCAATAAATAATTATTTTTTATTAAGGTTTTTTTTTACTTTCTCTTACCTCTATATATGTATATAAGTTTCTCAAAATTTTACGGGAGATGAAGTAAAAACGAAATGAATCCGGACAGATAAGTAGTTTATACAGAGAGTATTTCATTTTTATTTAAGATTCCTCTTAACCCAGTTGAGTGTGTAATTTTGAGTTCGCTATTATCGCTCCCATCACTGTCAGTCATTTATGCTGATGATGCTCTCTATTTTTTATGACCCATGCGAAAGATTTTGATGGTATAATAAAAAAAAAAAGAAGAAATCATCGACGTCGATATGTCTGATGATGCACTCAGCCACTCACTCACTAGCTCTTATATATTTAATATATATAACAGTAAAGAGAAAAGATCAATCTACCTTTTGGATGATTTTCTTACGTTATGACTATGATGCTCACCTGAAACAATAGAAAAATTATTGTTAAAATAAAATTTAGAAATTTTTCTTATATTAGAAATCACAAGTGGAAAAATGATTTTAAAATTTAAATTAAAAAAAAAAAAAATGAAAAAATTATCGCTTAGGAGGAACCAGCGTGTGGAACGTCCCCCGTTTGTCATCTGTTTAATACATTTTAATATATACTAGTACTACTGTTTAAATCCTTAAATATCCTCAACTGTCGAAAGGGAAAAATAAAAAAAATCTGGCGTGATAGTCGAACATCAAACAACTTTCTCTTACCTTTGATAATAGAAAGTTGTGTTCCGTACTTGTAACGCCAGATTTTTTGTGTCGACATTTTTTTTTTTTTTTTTTTAGGTCTTTTTCGACAACTAAGACCATTTAGACCCCATCCCTATTTATTTCAAGTGATTTGTAGTCAAATCAAATGAAATAATTTTTTTTCGCTTGGGAGGGGAAGCGAACCCGGGACTCCGGCGTGAGAAGCTAGTGTCTTCTTTCTGAGCCACGGGTCAAAGGCGTGTCGACATTTATTTCGTTTCCGCCGACAGTAGGGTACATTTGAATTCAAGATGTAAAATTTATAAAAATGGGAAAATATTTATATTTTGTTACCATGACAACCATTTCTCCTATCTTTTCTATGACCTTCAAAAAATTTCAATGGCAAAATGAGAATATAAATTTCAAACACAAGGAAGGAAGCAGGTGAGCCAAAATTAAAGCCTCCGATTTTGTTACAATTAATGAGACGTTTCGAGAAAACTTTATTTCCTCATCATCAGTCTTTCCTACACAAGAAATACATAATATTACACATTAATATAGAATAGATAGAAAAATTTTTTTAAACAATATAAGATAACACTTACAAATTGTATTTGTCCCGGAGTTGTTAAAAGGGCACAATACATTTATTTGTATTTTCTTTATGGGTGTGTTATTCATTGACTTGTTCAGTGAGAATGTTAAAAATTGTAAAGCGTCTCGATTATAAATTATTTCTTTCAATACTTTCTTAAAATATTTCTATAATTAAAAATTTAATCTTAAAATCTGGTCAATGGTTGGTTCATTGGTTATAAATTTCAAAGAGCATCTAAAAAAATAATAATTGATTTTTGAATTTTAATCAAAACCGTTGGAGCGAATTTCGGGAAAATAGAAAAAAAAAACATTGAAAAAGTGTATCATTAAAGTACTAGTACTTTTTGGACGATTTTGATTAAAAGCTTAGTTTTACGCCCTAGGAGGTGTCTAACTTCAATATGAAATTTCAACCACCTAGCTCAATTTCTGAATGCTTTAAATTGAACACAGACAGAGACACACCTTCAAATAAGAATTTCCCGCCGTGCGCTCTCCCACGGTAAAATGAAATACTAGGAAGACAATACATGGTGAAATCTTTAGCTGAAGAACCATGCTTTCTAACCGTATATTCAAAATAATTCTACCTCTTAAGACAGAGGAGTTATTCGAGCCGATAACGAGCAATTTATGTGCTTTTATCCAACTTTTTCTTCCATGCCACCCTACTCAGTCCTTATACCTGCATTGTAAGACGTCAAGTAAAAAAAAATGGGGAGATTAGAAGAATAAAATTCTTAAGGTGCGGGTCTCGGGGTGCTAATTTTGGGAGTTTCCAGCGGCCACAATTTTGAAGCTAACGACCTCAATTTTTTTTTTTTAAATTAAAGCTATTTAAAATATCTAACACTTATAGAAGCCCTTTTTTTGATTTTCGAAAAAATATTTTTTTTTAGATTAATCGCATTAAATAAAAGATATTTTTAAAAAATTCGCTCTATATCTTATAGATAATTAAATTAGTAATCATTGGGTTAAAAAATAATTAGTTTTGTACTCTTAATTAATTAACTGGAATCTTTCAAATGAAATGGAATAAATCCCTTGTATCCCTATGGGAAAAACTAACGCCATCTCTTGCCGCCTAGAGTAACTCGGTACTGAATCGTCTTCTAACGGCTTTTCGAGACACGCACCTTAAACAGTTTATAAGCACGAGATAAAATTTTCTCTTTGTTTCTCTATTAAATTATCAAAATTTCAAGTGCTAATTCCATAAAATGTATATCCCATCACTCAATTAATAGACGAAAGAGAATTTTTTGAGTACAAAATTTGGCCAGTACTCCTTTAGTTAGTGTTAGTTGGGATCAATTGAGAGAGAGAGAGGGGGTGGGTAATTCGTTGTGGAGAAGGGAGAGGTATTGCTTTGGGATATTATCCCCCCTGAAGTTGTCCGTGGCGTGGCGTTCGGGTGCAATTCAATTTGTCGGTGTATATGTGCGTGCCTCTTGTGATGTTGGTCTTCTAGAGTGCGTGTCGAGTTCCGGTTAATCGCTATGCTAATTGGATTGTGTAGTACGTCGAGAGAGAGAGAGAGGGTGGGACGTCTTCTGGGTCCATATGCACCAAATAGAGAGAGAGAGAGGCTTGTCTTAACCAGGTTTTATCTCTCTCTCTGGCTTAAAGGGAGTTAAGACTCTCCCCGTCTTAGTTGCCAAACCCAACAAGACTTGGTTTATGATTTAATTATTTTCAAATCAAAAGTCGTTAGTAACAAAAACACATTAGGGAGATGAAAAAAAAAACTTTGCTTTCTTGCGCCATTCTTACTTTCTCGTACCCTATATATGAAATATACAGAGAGAGAGTATCTCATGTCAAAAATTCGATGTCGAGATTTTGATGGATATACATGTTTTGAGGTCCTCTGAGTCCAAAAAGTGGGTCCCGCAAATTGGTCTGTGTGTGTGGACATTTTTGACTATGGAGGAAATGAGCTAGGAGGGTGAAATTTTATATTTAAGTTAAGCACCTTCCTCAGACGTGTTAATAAGCTTTTTAAATAAAAAATAATACTTTTTAACTTTTTTTTTTTCACAAAATAAAAAATTTAAAAAAAATTTTTTTTTTAATTAATTGAAAATTTTATTTTTAAATCCCCACCCCCCCCGAACCTGACACGAAGCTTTTAATCAAAATCGGCCAAAGAGTACTAGTACATTACTGATGTACTTTTTCAGTTTTTTTCGATTTTCTCAAAATTCGCCGCAACGATTTTGTTTAAAATTCATAAATGAACTATTTTTTAGATGCTTTTTAAAAAGTATATCAGTGAAATTTTTCGTAAAAATCGTTTGAAGTACACTTTACTGATGTGGAAGCATTCGTAGATCAGCCCCATCTATGAATCATCGTATGGTCAAGTGCTAAGAGCAACTAAATATATCTCGACACAAAAAATCTGGTGTGAACAGAACGGTGCACAACTTTCTCTTATCGAAAGGTAAGAGAAAGTTGTGTGCTGTGTGCGCCAGTCACACCAGATTTTTTAATAGAAGATAATCGTTAATAATTTTGGGGTTCTATTCTATATTATTTGATTTTAATATTCAATGAATATGTCAAGAAAGAATCAATTCGGCCTTGACAAATCATGAACAAATCAAATTTGTGTTTTTTTGTTTGGGGACATGGTATCGAACCCAGGATCTCCAGCCTTCCGGGGTTCCGTTTGGTCGAGAGCTCTGGGTCTGTACAAGTATTGCAACAAAACTCGAGTTCAAGTCTGTCCCACTCACATCATGGTGTGATATCACAAAGGGTGAAGCAATTTTTTCGAATTAATTTTTCAAGGCTTATAATTTATTATAATTTAATGATACATTTGAAAAGCGTTAAATTCGTGGATGATGGATTTAAGTGCAATCCATCTTCTTTATTAAGTGCATTAAATGATATGATTGATTAAGATGCTATAATTTATTTATTTATTTATTTATTATTCCCCCCCCACTCTGCGGGTTGCGCTGCTCTAACTCAAAATCCATTTTTCGCCCTCTCCTCTCCTCTCCCCTTTTTCCTTCTGATTTTCATCAACTCTTTTGGCGGTTGTCACAATTCGTTGTTCTTTATTTTTTGAGTAATTGCATTATCTCTCTCTCTCCAAGATAATAGGCCATAAAAAAAAAAAAACCAATTGTGTTACGGATATAATCAATATCTTCTTCTTTTTGCGCGCGCTATTAGATCTTCTTTTCTTAAAGATTTATTAAATTATATTCCCAAGTTCGTTAGCTGTTCCGTTCGTTGTTTGATAAGTTAATTAAATCATCGTGGAAAGGAGAAATAGAACAAAAATCCTTTAATCATTTTGGACATGTTCTGATCTGAACGTTGCTTGTTTATTAAATGAATTTTATTTGATGGAGTCAAATATGTAATTAGTGATAAAAAGTGCTCAGGGTGGCCTAGTAGAAAAAGGCTGTTGAACGCCAATAAAATATACAACAGTCTAAAGGCGACTGCAAACTTGACAAGCATGCACTTGCAATCTTTTTTTACAAGCAAACTGTAGCGTCTGTTGTCCGGTTGGAATCATCCTCAGAACAGGTGGGTGTTATCAGTGGCGTACCGAGGGGGGCGAGGGGGGCGGTCCGCCCCAGGCCCCGAGCCGGCATAGGCCCCCATATATTTATAAAAAAAAAATTTTAATGAAAATTTCCCTTTGAAAGGCCCCGGGGCCCTGAGGGCTCAAGTAAAAATGGGAAGATTTAGATGAAAATTTAATGAAAATTTCTCTTTTGGAGGGGCTCCCCCGCCCTTAAGGCCCAAGTAAAAATGGGAAAATTTTGATAAAAAAAAGCCCTCAGGGCTCAAGTAAAAACAATTTAATGAAAATTTCTCTTTGAGGCCCCCGAGGCTCCTTAGGGCTCAAGTAAAAACAAAATTAAATGAAAATTTCTCTTTGAGAGGCCCCGGGGCCCTCAGGGCTCAAGTAAAAACAAAATTAAATGAAAATTTCTCCTTGAGGGGCCCCGGGGCCCTCAGGGCTCAAGTAAAAACAAAATTAAATGAAAATTTCTCTTTGAGAGGCCCCGGGGCCCTCCCAGGGCTCAAGTAAAAACAAAATTGAATGAACATTTCTCTTTGAGGGGCCCCGGGGCCCCGCTTGGGGTTCAGGGATATACGGTATTTAAAAATATTTTTGTGTATGGCGGAGAGGGATATTTAAAGATGAGCACCCCCCAAAAAAAAAATTCAATATATAAAGGCCCCCTCATCTAGTGCGCCGCCCCAGGTCCCCAACTGCCTCGGTACGCCACTGGCAGGTGTTATGTATGTAGCATATTTGCAAATTTCAATCATATATTATATACAGAACTAAATGATAAATAAATTTATTTATATTTATATTTGTTTATCATTGAGTTCTGTATATAATATATGATTGAAATTTGCAAATATGCACATATATAACACCCACCTGTTCTGAGGATGATTCCAACCGGGATCGAAACGTCAACGTGGTGGGAATAAAATAATGAAAAACAACTAGCTGTAGATTTTCTTCACCTTTTCAACTATCCTGATAATATAATTCTTGAAAATTTTCCGTTTCTTACTAAAATGAGATTCGTCCCTTAAACAGGAATTTCTTTAACCTTAATTAATGGTAGCTTTTTGAAAAAAAAAATCCGTCCATTAGTTTTGAAGTCTTTAGTTTCTAAGACTGTCTTTTATGTAATAAAAAAGATTTTTATCTACCAAATATACAGAAAGAGTAAAATTTTGAGAATTAGACTCTGAGCCGATATACAATTATTTGCTATTAATTAAAACATCAAGTAGGTCCTACGTAATTACACCGTCGTTACTACGAACAATTCTTAGAAATTATGTCAAAGATAAATAGAGAAATTTTGTTATTTAATTTTGTTCTTATCCTCAAAAGATAAATAATAATGTCTCTGAGAGAATAATTATTGCAATAAGAATAAGAGTATTTGACAATTATTTTATTTTATCGAGCCAATTGAATTGAGAATTTTAGTCCTATTCTCTAATGGCAATCTTCAAAATAAAAAGCTAGCCAAAAGAAATAATTTAAAAGTTGTCAGCATCTCAGGCCCCATAAATATAACACAATATAAAAAAAATCTGGTGTGACTGGCGCACAGCACACAACTTTCTCTTAGCTTCCGTAATTGAAAGTTGTATGCTGTGCGCCAGTCACACCAGATTTTTTTGTGTCGAGATATATTTAGTTTCCGTCTATACATTAGAATTCAAAATATAAAATTTATAAATATGGTAAAATATTTATATTTTGTTACTATCTTTCTTATGAAGTACAAGAGTAAAGTGTGCTTCAAAAGATTTCAATGGCGAAATGAGAATATACATTTCAAAGAACAACTAAAAAAATAATTGATTTTTGAATTAAAAAAAAAATCGGAGCAAATTTTGAGAAAATCGAAAAAAAACTGAAAAAGTACATCAGTAAAGTACTAGTACTCTTTGGCCGATTTTGATTAAAAGGTTATTTTGCACGGTCCCGGGGGGTGTTTAACTTATATATAAAATTTCAGCCTCATAGCTCAATTCCTTCATGCTTACACAGACACACAGAGACAGACCATGTGAATGAGAAAAAAAGTGTGTGATTAAAAAAAAAAAAAAATATTATTTAGACTAGCCGCACCGCCCGCCATCGGCTGGCTTCTCGAGTCTAGCCAGGAGGGGTTATGCCCCTCTGGACCCACGCCAGCTGATTCGGGCCCGGAGTTGCTATGTCCCGTCCTGTGGAAGGGAAGGATCACTCTCAGTGATGCATTCTTCTCGAAAGGAGTAGGTGCTGAGGGAGTCCCTCCTCAACTAGGAAAAATACATTTCAGAAAGGGCATCTAATAATTGATTTTTGAATTTTAATAAAATCGTTGGAGCCACTTATGAGACAATTGAATAAAACTGAAAAAGTGAATCAGTAAAGTACTAGTAGGCCTACTCTTTGGCCGATTTTATTCAAAAGCTTTTGCTTGTCACGTCCCAGAGGGGTGCCTAACTTAAATATAAAATTTCAACTTCCTAGCTCTTTCCGTTCTTGAGATATTTTGTTCACAGACAGGTCATGTCGCGAAAACCACTTTTTTGGATTCAGGGGACCTCAAAACGTGTATATCCATTAAAATCTCGGGACATCGAACTTTTGACATAAATCCAATACTTTCTCTCTCTCTATATATTAACATATATATAGAGGTAAGAGAAAGTAATACATAACAGAATGGTCGATATTTGTGGGATAGAATTATTTCATCATATTCCTTATAATTAATTATTTATTAATAATGGAATTTTTGATACTTTTTTAATAAAAACCCTTTCATTTAATAACATTAAATTTCTAATTTAATTTTTTTTTTGAATTATTGCAAACTGTATTTACTAAATTTAAAAAGGCAAATATTACATAGAATGGCCAATATATAAACTAATAAAAA
>JAKCPI010016517.1:0-15695 GCA_023213315.1 Euborellia annulipes | reverse complement strand
AACGAGCAATTTATGTGCTTTTATCCAACTTTTTCTTCCATGCCACCCTACTCAGTCCTTATACCTGCATTGTAAGACGTCAAGTAAAAAACTGGGGAGATTAGAAGAATAAAATTCTTAAGGTGCGGGTCTCGGGGTGCTAATTTTGGGAGTTTCCCAGCGGCCACAATTTTGAAGCTAACGACCTCAATTTTTTTTTTTTAATTAAAGCATATTTAAAATATCTAACACTTATAGAAGCCCTTTTTGGATTTTCGAAAAATATTTTTTTTTAGATTAATCGCATTAAATAAAAGATATTTTTAAAAAATTCGCTCTATATCTTATAGATAATTAAATTAGTAAATCATTGGTTAAAAAATAATTAGTTTTGTACTCTTAATTAATTAACTGGAATCTTTCAAATGAAATGGAATAATTCCCTTGTATCCCTAAGGGAAAAAACTAACGCCATCTCTTGCGGCCTAGGAGTAACCCGTGGTACTGAATCGTCTTCTAACGGCTTTTCGAGACACGCACCTTAAACAGTTTATAAGCACGAGATAAAATTTTCTTGTGTTTCTCTATTAAATTATCAAAATTTCAAGTGCTAATTCCATAAAATGTATATCCCATCACTCAATTAATAGACGAAAGAGAATTTTTGGAGTACAAAATTTGGCCAGTAACGGGCCTGAAGTTGTCCGTGGCGTGGCGTTCGGGTGCAATTCAATTTGTCGGTGTATATGTGCGTGCCTCTTGTGATGTTGGTCTTCTAGAGTGCGTGTCGAGGTTCTGGTTAATCGCTATGCTAATTGATTGTGTAGTACGTCGAGAGAGAGAGAGAGGGTGGGACGTCTTCTGGGTCCATATGCACCAAATAGAGAGAGAGAGAGAGAGAGAGCTTGAGGCCTTTAACCAGGTTTTATCTCTCTCTCTGGCTTAAAGGGAGTTAAGACTCTCCCCGTCTTAGTTGCCAAACCCAACAAGACTTGGTTTATGATTTAATTATTTTCAAATCAAAAGTCGTTAGTAACAAAAACACATAGGAGATAAAAAAAAACTGCTTTCTTGCGCCATTCTTACTTTCTCGTACCCTATATATGAAATATACAGAGAGAGAAAGTATTGCGATCATGTCAAAAATTCGATGTCGAGATTTTGATGGATATACATGTGGAGGAAATGAGCTAGGAGGGTGAAATTTTATATTTAAGTTAGGCACCTTCCCTCAGACGTGTTAATAAGCTTTTAAATAAAATCGGCCAAAAAGTACTAGTACATTACTGATGTACTTTTTCAGTTTTTTTCGATTTTCTCAAAATTCGCCGCAACGATTTTGTTTAAAATTCATAAATGAACTATTTTTTAGATGCTTTTTAAAAAGTATATCAGTGAAATGTTTCGTAAAAATCGTTTGAAGTACACTTTACTGATGTGGAAGCATTCGTAGATCAGCCCTATGAATCATCGTGTGGTCAAGTGCTAAGAGCAACTAAATATATCTCTACACAAAAAATCTGGTGTGAACAGAACGGTGCACAACTTTCTCTTATCGAAAGGTAAGAGAAAGTTGTGTGCTGTGTGCGCCAGTCACACCAGATTTTTTAATAGAAGATAATAGTTAATAATTTTGGGGTTCTATTCTATATTATTTGATTTTAATATTCAATTAATATGTCAAGAAAGAATCAATTCGGGCTTGACAAATCATGAACAAATCAAATTTGTGTTTTTTTGTTTGGGGACATGGTATCGAACCCAGGATCTCCAGCCTTCCGGGGTACCGTTTGGTCGAAAAGTGTCCTGGGTCTGTACAAGTATTGCAACAAAACTCGAGTTCAAGTCTGTCCCACTCACATCATGGTGTGACATCACAAAGGGTGAAGCAATTTTTTCGAATTAATTTTTCAAGGCTTATAATTTATTATAATTTAATGATACATTTGAAAAGCGTTAAATTCTGTGGATGATGGATTTAAGTGCAATCCATCTTCTTTATTAAGTGCATTAAATGATATGATTGATTAAGATGCTATAATTTATTTATTTATTAATTTATTATTCGCCCCACTCTGCGGGCTGCGCTGCTCTAACTCAAAATCCATTTTTCGCCCTCTCTCATCTCCTCTCTCTCCCTTTTTCCTTCTGATTTTCATCAACTCTTTTGGCGGTTGTCACAATCCGTTGTTCTTTATTTTTTGAGTAATTGCATTATCTACTCTCTCTCCAAGATAATAATAAAAAAAAAAACCAATTGTGTTACGGATATAATCAATATCTTCTTCTTTTGCGCGCGCTATTAGATCTTCTTTTCTTAAAGATTTATTAAATTATATTCCCAAGTTCGTTAGCTGTTCCGTTCGTTGGTTGATAAGTTAATTAAATCATCGTGGAAAGGGAGAAATAGAACAAAAATCCCTTTAATCATTTTGGACATGTTCTGATCTGAACGTTGCTTGTTTATTAAATGAATTTTATTTGATGGAGTCAAATATGTAATTAGTGATAAAAAGTGCTCAGGGTGGCCTAGTAGAAAAAGGCTGGGTTGAACGCCAATAAAATATACAACAGTCTAAAGGCGACTGCAAACTTGACAAGCATGCACTTGCAATCTTTTTGTACAAGCAAACTGTAGCGTCTGTTGCCCGGTTGGAATCATCCTCAGAACAGGTGGGTGTTATCAGTGGCGTACCGAGGGGGGGCGAGGGGGCGGTCCGCCCCAGGCCCCGAGCCGGCTTAGGCCCCCATATATATTTATAAAAAAAATTTTAATGAAAATTTCCCCTCTTTGAAAGGCCCCGGGGCCCTCAGGGCTCAAGTAAAAATGGGAAGATTTAGATGAAAATTTAATGAAAATTTCTCTTTGGGGGGCCCCCCGCCCTTGGGGCTCAAGTAAAAATGGGAAAATTTTGATAAAAAAAAGCCCTCAGGGCTCAAGTAAAAAACAAAATTTAATGAAAATTTCTCTTTGGAGGGGCCCCGGGGCCCTTGGGGCTCAAGTAAAAACAAAATTAAAATGAAAAATTTCTCTTTGAGAGGCCCCCGGGGGCCCTCAGGGCTCAAGTAAAAAACAAAATTAAATGAAAATTTCTCTGGGAGGGGCCCCCCGGGCCAAAAAAACAAAAATTTACTAACATTTCTTCTTAAGGGGCCCTGGGCAAAAAAAAAATTAAATGAAATTTCTCTTGAGGGCCCCGGGCCCTCAGGGCAAAAAAAAAATTTAAAAAATTTTATTCTGGGGCCCTCAGGGCTCAAGTAAAAACAAAATTAAATGAAAATTTCTCTCTTTGAGAGGCCCCGGGGCCCTCAGGGCTCAAGTAAAAAACAAAATTTAATGAACATTTCTCTTTGAGGGGCCCCCGGGGCCCTTGGGGTTCAGGGATATACGGTATTTTAAAAATATTTTTGTGTATGGCGGAGAGGGATATTTAAAGATGAGCACCCCCCCAAAAAAAAAAAAAAAAAATTCAATATATAAGGCCCCCTCATCTAGTGCCGCCCCAGGTCCCCAACTGCCTCGGCACGCCCCTGGGTGTTATGTATGTGCATATTTGCAAATTTCAATCATATATTATATACAGAACTAAATGATAAATAAATTATATTTATATTGTTATCATTGAGTTCTGTATATAATATATGATTGAAATTTGCAAATATGCACATATATAACACCCACCTGTTCTGAGGATGATTCCAACCGGGATCGAAACGTCAACGTGGTGGGAATAAAATAATGAAAAACAACTAGCTGTAGATTTTCTTCACCTTTTCAACTATCCTGATAATATAATTCTTGAAAATTTTCCGTTTCTTACTAAAATGAGATTCGTCCCTTAAACAGGAATTTCTTTAACCTTAATTAATGGTAGCTTTTTGAAAAAAAAAAATCCGTCCATTAGTTTTGAAGTCTTTAGTTTCTAAGACTGTCTTTTATGTAATAAAAAAGATTTTTATCTACCAAATATACAGAAAGAGTAAAATTTTGAGAATTAGACTCTGAGCCGATATACAATTATTTGCTATTAATTAAAACATCAAGTAGGTCCTACGTAATTACACCGTCGTTACTACGAACAATTCTTAGAAATTATGTCAAAGATAAATAGAGAAATTTTGTTATTTAATTTTGTTCTTATCCTCAAAAGATAAATAATAATGTCTCTGAGAGAATAATTATTGCAATAAGAATAAGAGTATTTGACAATTATTTTATTTTATCGAGCCAATTGAATTGAGAATTTTAGTCCTATTCTCTAATGGCAATCTTCAAAATAAAAGCTAGCCAAAAGAAATAATTTAAAAGTTTTCAGCATCTCAGGCCCCATAAATATAACACAATATAAAAAAAATCTGGTGTGACTGGCGCACAGCACACAACTTCACTCTTAGCTTCCGTAATTGAAAGTTGTATGCTGTGCGCCAGTCACACCAGATTTTTTTGTGTCGAGATATATTTAGTTTCCGTCTATACATTAGAATTCAAAATATAAAATTTATAAATATGGGAAAATATTTATATTTTGTTACTATCTTTCTTATGAAGTACAAGAGTAAAGTGTGCTTCAAAAGATTTCAATGGCGAAATGAGAATATACATTTCAAAGAACATCTAAAAAATAATTGATTTTTGAATTTAAAAAAAATCGGAGCAAATTTTGAGAAAATCGAAAAAAACTGAAAAAGTACATCAGTAAAGTACTAATACTCTTTGGCCGATTTTGATTAAAAGGTTATTTTCACGCTCCCGGGGGGTGTTTAACTTATATATAAAATTTCAGCCTCATAGCTCAATTCCTTCATGCTTACACAGACACACACAGACAGACCATGTGAATGAGAAAAAAGTGTGTGATTAAAAAAAAAAAAAAAAAATATTATTTAGACTAGCCGCACCGCCCGCCATCGGCTGGCTTCGAGTCTAGCCAGGAGGGGTTATGCCCCTCTGGACCCACGCCAGCTGATTCGGGCCCGGAGTTGCTATGTCCCGTCCTGTGGAAGGGAAGGATCACTCTCAGTGATGCATTCTTCGAAAGGAGTCGGTGCTGAGGGAGTCCCTCCTCAACTAGGAAAATACATTTGAAAGGGCATCTAATAATTGATTTTTGAATTTTAATCAAAATCGTTGGAGCCACTTATGAGACAATTGAATAAAACTGAAAAAGTGAATCAGTAAAGTACTAGTAGGCCTACTCTTTGGCCGATTTTATTCAAAAGCTTTGTGTCACGTCCCAGAGGGGTGCCTAACTTAAATATAAAATTTCAACTTCCTAGCTCTTTCCGTTCTTGAGATATTTTGTTCACAGACAGATCATGTCGCGAAAACCACTTTTTTGGATTCAGGGGACCTCAAAACGTGTATATCCATTAAAATCTCGACATCGAACTTTTGACATAAATCCAATACTTTCTCTCTCTATATATTAACATATATATAGAGGTAAGAGAAAGTAATACATAACAGATGGTCGATATTTGTGGGATAGAATTATTTCATCATATTCCTTATAATTAATTATTTATTAATAATGGAATTTTTGATACTTTTTAATAAAAACCCTTTCATTTAATAACATTAAATTTCTAATTTAATTTTTTTTGAATTATTGCAAACTGTATTTACTAAATTTAAAAGTGCGCAAATATTACATAGAATGGCCAATATATAAACTAATAAAAATACTGGTCGACAAGGTTTTCTTCACAAGAAATCTGATTAGTGAATTTAGTACATTTTTTTTTACTTTTCTCTTACCTCTATATATATGTTAATATATATAGAGAGAGAAAGTATTGGATTCATGTCAAAAATTCGATGACGAGATTTTGATGGATCTTCACGTTTTGAGGTCCCCTGAATCCAAAAAAGTGGTTTTCGCGACATGGTCTGTCTGTGAATAAAATATCTCAAGAACGAGAAGAGCTAGGAGGTTGAAATTGTATATTTAAGTTAGGCACCCCCCTGGGACGTGACACGAAGCTTTTGAACAAAATCGGCCAAAGAGTACTAGTACTTTACTGATGCACTTTTTCAGTTTTTTTTCGATTTTCTCAAAATTTGATCCAACGATTTTTTTTTAAATTCAAAAATCAATTATTTTTTAGATTCTCTTTAAAATGTATATTCTCATTTTGTGATTGAAATCTTCTGAAGACCACTTTACTCTTGTACTCCATAGAAAAGATAGGAGAAATGGTTGCCATGGTAACAAAATATAAATATTTTCCCATACTTATAAATTTTACATCTGAATTCAAATGTTCCGTACTGTCGGGAACTATATTTTTTTTTTTGTGGTTTTTTTTTTTTTTTTTAAAAAAAATTTACATATTTTTTATAAAAAATTTATAACCACCAATTTTAATTAAAAAATGTGAATTTTTTAAAAATTCCACTTTTTAATTAAAATAAAAATTTAATTAATTTTCAAAAATTTTAAATTCTTTTTTTTTTAAAAGATTACACCACTTTCAAAAAACGTCCATATATATGTCGACACAAAAAATCTGGTGTGACTAGGGACACGAAAAAAGTATCGATACTTTTCTTTCGATACTAGTACTTTTTTACTCGATACTTTCCTTTCGATACGATACCAAGTACAAGTATCGATACTTTTTTTTCGATACCATATCCCTAGGTGTGACAAGCACAGAACACAACTTTCGATTACCGAAGGTAAGAGAAAGTTGTGTGCTGTGCGCCAGCACACCAGATTTTTTATAGTGAATTCAGATATATAGTTAGAATTTTTCCAAGAGCCGTTTAGAGCACAAAAAAATTTTGATAGAAAATGTACTCTAAAATATAATTTCAATATTAATAACAAATAGGCCTATTGGTAGAAAAGAGAAATGGTGAAGCCACAAGCGGTTTAAATGTCAAGGAATAAATAATGAAAAAGAAAATTTATTTAAATAGCTAATTTTATTATTTTTCATTTGAGAGAATTATTTATTACAATTAATTGGCTTTATTTTTCATTATGGAAGATAGAACTCAAAAAGTTTTCCAATGGTTAAAATTTTATATTTTTTTGAGCCTCCCCATTAGGGGATTTGGAGAAACTAGTATTTTTCCAGGACTCTACATAGGCCTGCGAAATTTCGTAAAAAGGAATTTAGGCAAATAGAGCGTGACAGACGGACACTCCGAAATTATATAGTCTATACATCTAAATATATATAAAATAAATATATAACATATACGATGTTATGCACGAAGGAACCAAGCGCCACTAACCTAAATCTGAGATAAAGGACATTTCATTTGCACACTTGTAAACAAACCCAATGGCTCGTTTTATATAAAAAAAAGTGATTTAAATAAAAAAGTAGATCTTATTTTTACTTTCTCTTACCTATGTATATATGTAATATATAGAGAGAGAAAGTATTGGATTCATGTCAAAAATTCGATGTCGAGATTTTGATGGATCTTCACGTTTTGAGGTCTCCTGAATCCAAAAAAGTGGTTTTCGCGACATAGTCTGTCTGTGGGTGGGTGGGTGGGTGTGTGTGTGTTCAATTTTAAGCATGAAGGTATAATATATGTTCTTAACGTATAAAGATGTTAATAAGACGACGGTCTAGGATGAGAATAAATAATATATGTTTATTATACAAACAATAGACAGAAAAACTACAAAACATAAAATGTATATAAATTGATGTTTTATGGCTGTGAAGATTTACTCAGGAATTTGCAGTGACTTTGCAGCCAGGAGATTAAATAAAAAAATCTTTTATTTAATTTTTTATTCGGCGACGTTTCGGTCGCCAATCTTTGACAATATTTGCCCTGATGAAGGTCGCGATTGGCGACCGAAACGTCGCCGAATAAAAAATTAAATAAAATATTTTTTTATTTAATCTCCTGGCTGCAAAGTCACTGCAAATTCCTGAATGTATATAAATATGACATCCATGGAGATGGTTTTGTATATAACAGAAGGAATTGAGCTACGAGGTTAAAATTTTATATTTAAGTTAAACACCCCCGGGACCGGAAAAATAAGCTTTTAATCAAAATCGGCTAAAGAGTACTAGTACTTTACTGATGTACTTTTACAGTTTTTTTCGATTTTCTCAAAATTTGCTCCAACGATTTTTTTTAAATTCAAAAATCAATTAATTTTTAGATTCTCTTTAAAATGTATATTCTCATTTTGCCCTTGAAATCTTTTGATGCACACTTTACTCTTGTACTTCATAGTAAAGATAGAAGAAATGGTTGTCATGGTAACAAAATATAAATATTTTCCCATACTTATAAATTTTACATCTTGAATTCTATCTAATGTAGGAACTACTGTCGGAAACGAAATAAATGTCGACACAAAAATCTGGTATGACAAGCCCAGAACACAACTTTCTATTATCAAAGGTAAGAGAAAGTTGTTTGTTGTGCGACTAGTCACACTAGAATTTTTACCTACAAAATGGCGGTTTTATCGCAATTCCGATTTTAATGGGGTATGTTTGGTTCCTCTATCCATAACATCGTCCATATAGGCTAGATGTTTATACTTAAACCTAAAATGAATATAATTCACAGATCAACTTTATTTTCACATTCCGTAGGAATGTTTAATTAATTTTACCGACATCAAAGTATCAATATAAAAAATTTTTGTATCAAAACAAAACAAAAATCTGGTGTGACTGGCGCACAGCACACAACTTTCTCTTACCTTCGGTAATCGAAAGTTGTGTACTGTGCTTGTCACACCAGATTTTTGTGTCGACATATATTTAGTTCCCGACAGTACGGAACATATGGAATTCAGATGTAAAATTTATAAGTATGGGAAAATATTTATATTTTGTTACCATGGCAACCATTTCTCCTATCCTTCCCTATGGAATACAAGAGTAAAGTGGTCTTCAGAAGATTTCAATCGCAAAATGAGAATATACATTTTAAAGAGCATCTAAAAAATAATTGATTTTTGAATTTAAAAAAAAATCGTTGGAGCAAATTTTGAGAAAATCGAAAAAAACTGAAAAAGTACATCAGTAAAGTACTAGTACTCTTTGGCCGATTTTGATTAAAAGCTTATTTTTCCGGTCCCGGAGGGTGTTTAACTTAAATATAAAATTTCAGCCTCATAGCTCAATTCCTTCATGCTTAAAATTGAACACAGACACACCCACACACCCACCCACCCACACACACACACACACACTCAGACAGACCATGTCGCGAAAACCACTTTTTGGATTCAGGGGACCTCAAAACGTGAAGATCCATCAAAATCTCGACATCGAATTTTTGACATGAATCCAATACTTTCTCTCTATATATATATTACATATATACATAGGTAAGAGAAAGTAAAAAAAAGTAAGTCTCATATTACATAAATCAATAGAAGATGTAGAAATTCCAAAATAAACTCTATCAATTTCGAAAGCTCTGACAAGAATATGTTTATTGTTAGCTAAACTGGAAATGAGAAGGGGGGCTGGAATTTGCTCCAAGGCACGTTTATAATTAGCTAGAGGAAGAGGAAGAGGAGAAGATAGCAACTGTGTGCGTCGTTGTCGTTGTCGTTGTCGTTCCCGTTGCCGTCCCTAAGTCTAAACAACAAGCCGAACCAGAGAGAGAGAGAAGAGAGGTGACTGTCAGCTGTCCCACCCGCATTTACTTACACACCCTCCGGCCACCAACCAACCAGCAGTTTCAACCCTTGAGAGAAGAAGGGGCTTCCTTGAAATTAAATAAATCCAAGATGGTTGCGATTAATCATTTATCTTATCTCTCTTCCAGTGAGAGGCGGGGGAACTCTTTCACACTTTTTTTTTTTTTTAATTAATTCCCTCTTTAGATTTGTGGTTGAAATCCTTTAAGAAAAGGATAGGAAGTTTCAAATAATTCACTTAAGGGTAGTCTATATTTAAATTTGAAAAAAAAAAAAATAAAAAAAATATTGTTAAGACGGCTACACACGTAACTGCACACTTGACAATGTAAGTACATGCACAAATTCCCTTCGGTACAAACATGCTAGTGCAAGAAACATCTTATGACGAAAATTAAACAATAAATATTAATAAATTGATGTTTTTTGGCTATGGAGATTTACTCAGGATTCCCAGGGACTTTGCAGTCAGGAGATTAAATAAAAATATATTTTATTTTTATTTGGCGACGTTTCGGTCGCCAATCACGACCTTCATCAGGGCAAATATTGTCAATTATACAAGATCTTAGGTATTTTAATATTCATTGCAATTAAATACAATTTCTTTTTAACTTGGATATGTACAAAATTTATCCTTTACTTGCTGCTCGGAGGTCTCTTATTAAAAAAATAATAATAATAATAATAATAATATATTAATAGTATAATTGACAATATTTGCCCTGATGAAGGTCGTGATTGGCGTCCGAAACGTCGGAAAAAAAAATTAAATAAAAGATTTTTTATTTAATCTCCTGGCTGCAAAGTTCCTGCGAATCCTGAGTAATAAATATTAATATTTAAATTGAAATTTTAAATAAATATCAAATGTCAAGACGCCTATAAAATGGCCGAGAGTTTTGCTTGCGCAAATATGCTTGTACATGATTAAAATTAAATCGAGCATTAAGCGGCTTGCACAATTCAAATACTTGCGGGGGGGGGGGGTAAGGGTACATTGCCCCCCCCTGGCATCCTATAGGAGGGGGCAGAGGGGGGCGATGATATGTCTTTTTTTATTTCATTTATTTTTAAAAAATAGAATCTTTTAAATTAAAAAAAAAAAAAAAAAAAAATTAAAGAAAGAGTAAGAAATTCATTTTTTTCGAAAATATTTTATATAGATACAACAATTGTATTAGCCTATATCTGGCCAGGGGCGGATTAAAGGGGGGCTAGGGGGAGATCCCCCCCGAGAAGAAATTCACAATATTATAAAAACTAGTAATCTAAAGAAATTATGACTTCCGGGCTTTAATTTCAATTGAATTTGTTACCAATCAATTTAAATAAATAGGAAATGGGTCTAAATGGCCATAGATGCCGACAAAGTCTTTAAATAAAAAAATACGCCCCCCCCCGACAAAATTTCATTAATCCGCCACTGTATCCGGCCGATATTTATATATTTTTATGCTTTATAAAAGATACATAATATATAATAACATTTATAAAGTATTAATTGTTAACAGATCAATAAAAATCAACCAAATGCATTAAATATTATTAGTTACCATTCTGACATCTCTTGGTAAATTTTTGAATTACTTGATTTTTGGGCATACTTTTTATAACACACTACGCCATCTTATCGGGAAAAACATGCGTAACACCTTCGCTCCCGTAGCCCCCTTAACTATGTATAACTTATGTGTATACTAACAGTATAAGTCTACCTGGTAAACTAACTTTCTTTATTATATGGCCATGAATCTTCTAGTATAAGTCAAGCAATACAATGACGTTTTGAAAACTTTGACGCCGTTTTTTGGACAACAATAAAATGTGATTTGTACTCTTTGAACTTATTACGATAGAATTAATGCCTGTTACCGAAGTGGTTGAGATTATCTCCCACTTTCCTAAATGCTATGCTACAAGGGTGAGTTGAAATTGGCTCTATTGCAATTTCAGACCCGTAATCAACACTTGTCGCCTCAGAAATTTTATTAATAATTAATTTTTAAATTCACTTAAATTTAATCTTAGCAAAAAATATAATCTTCAAGTTTTATAATTTAGCAAAAGAAAGTTTTGACACCACCCAAGTAAAAAAAAAAAAAAAAATACACGGAAAAATTAAATTTAATATTTTACTTTTGTTTATTATTTCACTTTTTTTTTTTTTTTTAAAAGTAGGATAAAAAAATTTTTAACCCACAAAGTGTTGATTAAATTTTTCATAAGTATGAAAGTTTTATCAAAGTTCTTATTTAAAAAAAAAAAAAAAAAATAAGGTGATAAATTTCACCAAGAACGTCTCCGCTAAGTTATTAAACTCAATGAAGGGGAATGGAATTATTTATTTATTTAATGAGTTTTTTTTTTCTCCTCTCTCTCAAAATCCTTCCACCTATTGATGATTTCTTTTTTGGCTTCTCTTGAAGAGGTTAAAAAAAAGAGAGGAAATTCTAAAAAAGAGAGGCAAAAAAAAAAAAATAACACAAGGAGAGCAGAATAAATACAGTGGCTGTTGCAAACATTGACAGAAGGGCGGGCGGCTTCGTGTTTTATGCATGTCCTCCCCCCTCCGCCCCCTCTCGTCTTCTTCTCTTTGGTCAAGGGGAAAAAAAAACGAAAAAACCTGAGAGCAAAACCCTGCTCTAAGATAAGTAAGACTCAGGTTGTTGCCAAACAGAGATTTTTAAAAGAAGAAGACTTGCTATTAATAGGAAAAAAATACGAGAGAGGAAAAATATACTACAAGTACTTTGAATTAAATAAATAAATTTATTTACTCAGCTTCCTTAAAGTAGAAATAATATTACTTGTAAATTAGATAAAATAAAACACTTGGAGGATGGTTAAATCCTTAACGAGGTGAAATACGAAGTTTGCGTCTAGCCAGGTGAGATTAGGCACCACCCAGATAGCACAGTACGTCTTATGTACATACATAAGACGCACAATTCGTCTTATGTACGTACATAAGACGTACTGTGCTATCTGGGCATGGACCCCTCCAGTAATTCAATAAATATAAAAAAAGTTGATTTATGAATTTTAAACAAAATCCTTGGAGCGAATTTTGAGAAAATCGAAAAAAACTGAAATAGTACATAAGTAAAGTGTACTTCAAACGATTTCCACGAAAAATTTCATTGATATACTTTTTAAAGAGCATCTAAAAAATAGGTGATTTTTGAATTTTAATCAAAATCGTTGGAGCGAATTTCGAGAAAATCGAAAAAAACTGAAAAAGTACTTCAGTAAAGTTCTAGTAATTTTTGGCCGATTTTGTTCAAAAGCTTATTTTCAAGCCTTAGGGGTGGTACTAAACCTAAATATAAAATTTCAACCCCGTAGCTTCTATTTTTTCCTATGAAGTACAAGAGTAAAGTGTACTTCAAAACACTTCAAAGGCAAAATGAGAATATACATTTTAAAGAGCATGTTAAAAATAATTGATTTATGAATTTTTAGACAAAATCGTTGTAGGGAATTTTGAGAAAATCGAACAAAACTGAAAAAGTACTTCAGTAAAGTACTAGTACTTTTTGGCCGATTTTGTTCAAAAACTGCGTGTCACGTCCCAGGGAGGTGCCTAACTTGAATATAAAATTTCAACCTCCTAGGTCTTTTCATTCTTGAGATATTTTGTTCACCAACAGACACACAGACAGATCCCAATACTTTTTTTTTTTTTTTAAAACATTCACACTCACATTCACACACACATACACACAGTCTTTTCGGCAACTTAGGCCATTTAAGACTTTAAACGATATCCGTTAATGATTATTATACATATTGGGGTCCAGGCATTTTTTATTTAAGTCATTTGGTATCCAAATGCCTTAAATAAAATTATCGGACTGCCTGGGGTCCGAATCCGCGACGATCGGTATAGAAGGTAGACACGCTACCAACTACTCCAAGCCCCGTGGGCATCCCAATACTTTCTCTCTATATATTTCATATATAGGGTAAGAGAAAGTAAAAATAGGCAAAGAAGTTACCGCTGTTAATTCGATAGCAGGATATTCTATGAAATAACGAAGTTTAAATTTTTTTTTACGAATAACTTCTAAACTACTGAACGGATTGTCATGAAATTTGCTCCAGGTCTAGAGGCTAACGTCCTAATTATTATGGCTGAATTTCAATAGATTTGGTTCAGAGGGAGTTGAGAAAACCGTGGTTCGCCATAATAATTTTCCGCTCATTTTTACCACTCCCAGCTGTCCGATTCTAAGCAAAAAAAGCATTTTACGCACATTAAATTTTTTTTTTTTGCATTTCTGGGGTCGTTATGACCTGAAACGTAAAGATATATAAAAAAAAAATTGAGGGGTTTGATAATTTACGATCATAATATTACATAAAATATATTGACGGCTGCACAGTAAAAAAAATTTCTTTAATATTAATATATTGAAAGAGTTGGGCATTTTTAGTAAAATATATTTGTATTAAAGATATTTTATTTATAATAAATATACGTCGACATATTATTAATAGTGAAAAAATTTTAAAGTATTTAATATAAGCAAAAAATTTATTTGAGTAATTTATTCTATTTAATTAAATGTCACTTAAAATAAAACATACATTTTGTTTGCTTTAAATAAAAGCTGCGGTTTAATCCAAAACAATATTTTTTAATAGTAAATTTACTAAAATTTCTCTCAAGTATCAATATATTAATAGTTAAGATATCAAATTTATTTAAAAGTGACAAGTGCGCCCCTAACAGAGAAAAGTGAAATTAAAACAAAAAGCCTCCCTTCCAGCTCCCTTTCTCTACTAGTTGGAAGCAGTCGGACAGCAGTTATTTACAGCGCAGCCATTTTGTACATGATCCAAGCGCTTTCATCAATATATTATTATTTTATATCTCAACTGTATTTCGCTTGTTTATAATAAGCACAATCTCATCAAACAATAGGATGGAATTAGATGATCTTCTAGAAGATTGGGGACTATCAAATATTAGCGAAACCTTAAATGGTAAGTAAAAATTCATATCAACTGAATATTGTTGTATTAGCGGCATTAATTATTAGCTATCTATATAGCGGTGACTTTTTCTAAATTTCTTATCTAATTTTGAATTTATTTTCTTCAGAAAATGGGATTACAAGCCTAAGCATTCTTTATGCTCTTTTAAACAGTGAAAAAAGAACTCTAAACGATATTCCCAAAAGTGGGGTTAAGGTTGATTCTTCGAAAGAAGTATTATGAATACGGTATGTATGTTTTCCATTCTTCAATATTTTTACTTTTTTTTGATAAGCTAACATATTCAATTATCTATCTGAGATATATATGACCGTCCTCATGAAAAGGTACCAAATCTTCACCGGGGTCCTAATAGAGTTTTTATGCTTTCTGTACGGAACACACCCTGCCCAGCAAGTCGGCATTTTTAGAATGTTTGTATCATTTTTTGCTTGGAAGATATGAATTTTTAAACCTAGTTTTGAGAAAAATGAGTTTAAAGTCTTGTTTTTTCATATTTTTTAAATAAAATAAATATATTCTGATGGATCGAATATTTCATCATATAAGATGAAGAACTAGAGAATCGAAATCAATAATAAAAAAAAAAATCGATTTTTTTGAACTTTTTCTAATCGGCTCTCCTGAAAATTTAGCCCAGTATAGATTTGGTAACTTTTCAAGTGGACGGTCACATATATTTAAATTTTATTACAAATTATTTAGTATACTCATATCATCATAGACATTTAATACAACCATTTAAAAAATTTAGTCAGCTTTTTTTTAGATATAAATTTAAATTAATTAATATTTTAAAAAATAAATAATTACGTTGCAAGGTTATTTTAAATAAAATTATTTTATTTAAAAATTTCTGGAAATTTTATAGGCACTTGTTAATATTTATTTTTAAATAAATATTTATTTTTAAATAAAATGTAATAAACTGGGCATCATATAATTTTAGTAGAAAATAAAAGGTCGAGCAGCTATGTTAATTTCTTTATTTAAGAACCCACAGCGACGTTTCGGTCGACTATGCGACTATCTTCATGGCTAGAGTTCAGTCAAAAGAAAAACCTC
>JAKCPI010016515.1:0-14207 GCA_023213315.1 Euborellia annulipes | reverse complement strand
GACTTTACACTACCATTCTCTCTCGTGTTCGTTCATCATTACGTTATGATCAAAGATCATACACATATAAAGATTGGATAGCTCCACGTAAAAAAATTCTGTGCAAATTTAACACCATCAATGATCATTTTTAATTTTGTACTCCCGATAATTCGTACCAAACTGTCAGACCTGGGACGATACGAATTATCGGGATTCTACTATATTTATATAATTTTATAAATCGCCTTCAGGTTTCCTTCAATTCCATTCCCAGGGCCGAATCTAATTTAATCATAAAGGCTAATTCTTTTCAGAATTTAATACCTAGTAACTCTTAACATGTTATGTCCTTGAAGGTGATCCCATTCTTCTTACTTCTTCATTTATTCAGTGGCGTCATTACAACTTTTTCTTTGGGGGGGGGGCAAACATTTTTTTTCTTAAAATTTACTTACAAATAGGTACCCAAATTTGGCCAAAAGATATTTAATTTAATTAATTGTTTAATTTGGAAATTTCGCAATCTTCGTGGACTTTCAAAAAGCCTACGACTCAATAACTCACTCTTTACTATGGGATAAATTAGCCTCATTTGGAGTTAGCCTCAAAATAATAAACATAATAAAGAACCTCTACGACTCAGCTGTAATGACCTTACAATTTAACAACAAAATATCCAAGGAAATAAAAATAACAAAAGGAGTTCTCCAGGGCGACCCAATGAGCCCCTTACTGTTCAATTGTTTAATTTGGTACAGTTTATATACTCGTAGATATATTTTGAAATATTTTATTTAGAATAATAAAGCTATATAAAAATCAGAGCCCTTGGGAGGGGGGGGCAAACGCCCCTCCTGCCCCTCCCCCAAATGACGCCACTTCTTTATCTGTAAGAAGAGGTGACGTCCCGGGAATCTAAGTGAGGTGGATCGTGTGTAATTTTTGGGTTTTGTATCTGTTTATTGATTGTATTATATCTCATTTCTTGTGAGTAAATAAAGAGTTCCTTTTATAAAAGAGCCCTTGGGCTTGGTGTAGTGGGTAGCGTGCCTGCCTTCAAGGTATACCAAGGGTCAAGGGTTCGGATCCCAGACAGTCCGATGATTTTATTTAAGCCATTTGGATACTAAATGGCTTAAATAAGAATGCCTGAGAAACCCCAATATATATATTTATCAATAACGGTTATCATATAAAGTCTTATATAGCCTAAAATGCTGAAAATACTGTGTATGTGTGTGTGTGAATGGGAAAAAAGTGTGAGTGTTTTTTGAAAAAAGAAGAAAAATTTGGGGAGCACGAAACTTAAGACAGACATTAAGACTACTACAGTAAGATTTAGGTGTTCAAAGTAGATCTATTGCATGTTAAATTAGGTGCAACTTTGAACCTCGGAATTCCACAAATTTCCATTATTACCAGTTAGGGGACCAAAGGGAATAAAAGTTAGACCTGTTAGTAAATGGTAGGGTTGGATATCGGAGCTCTGTCGGTTACTGTACTCTAAATTGGACCTATTGAGGACCAGAAGGATAAAAGTAGGACCTAAATTTCGATTCGGGATGTCTGATGGTTTGTCTAAATAGTGCTCCAATTCTTGATAGGATATCATCGATTCCTTGTTACGATTCTCTTGAAATCTTACTACCATAAAGTTGTGACTGATTGTCTTTCACAATTTTTGTTTTACCAAAAAATTAATTCATACTCCGAATATTAAAAGACATTTTATTTATTGATATTAACAAAATTATCAGAAATCACTTTTCTTTGTAAAGTTAATAAATTTTAAAGATATTTGAGATAATTTAAGAGAATTGAATTTTCTAATCTTGTTATTTTCATCTTTTAGATTAGCTTGTCTTTTATTTTATTTATTTTTTTTGTCTCATTATATATGATAATAGATTTTTGGATGCAGTTTGTTTGTATTGACTTTGTAAGAAAAAAAAAAGGAGAGAGATTTAACGAACCAAGGACAGAGAAGAAGACACGCGAAAAAATTCAATCGGCTCGATTATAAAAAGGGCTATTGGCAAGAGAAGGAAGAGCGAGAAGGCCTTTATAGGGAAGTAGGGCCCGATTGGCATCGTCCCATTGGACCCTTGGGGGACGTCAATAGGCATTTTCCCGTATCTATCTATCGGATCTCGTATAAATCTCAAGAGAGAGTAGAGAGAGAGAGGAAAGATACGATTTAAATTTTAATTTGGCGCTATACTATCGAGAAAAATGTCAAGATTGATGGATATCTTTAAGTGTATCAAAGCAAGTATGATGTATGGTAAATGATAAAAAAAAAAAAATTACAAAAACCGACCATCTCTCAAAAAACCATCCAAAGTTTTTTTTCAACAAGTAACAATACAATTCAAGTATGAAAAATAATTAAAAAAACCATTATTTTCATCTCCCGAGTAAAAACCCCCCCCTGGTTAAAAATGATCGAAGGATCCACACGCCCGCAGCAGGGACACACATTTTTCTTCTGGTCACTTTCGATCTCTTTTTTTTTTTTAACTTTTTCTGAAGAACGGGTTAAAGCTACAGATTAATCAATCAAGCATATTTCAGAGTCCTTTTTGGACTTAGAGAGCCTGGAAAACATACCAGAAGCCCGTCTAAATAGCACAAATTAGAGGGATGACAAATTTCTTCATCCAAGTGCCTTAAGAAATCGCTTTTGCACAAACCAACAGTTGGAAAATGCTAGGAACACTCAAATTTCAGCTACAGTGAGCTCCACAATCAAGTCCCACCTGATAGCTTTAGCCTTAAGTAGGTAAATATATGGTCTATATGGTAAATGGTGAAATAATCTTAAATTTCAAAAGGTAAAATAAAATCATCTGTAGCGCATTTTAAGTTTTACCTTTTCGGTCATTAAAATATTTCATTATACGCCATATACTTAAGGCTAAAGCTATCAAGTGGGGACTTAATTGTGGCACTCACTGTACAGTAAGAAGATATCTGCACGAAGTTGAAATGACAGCAAAAGGTCCTCTTTTTACCAGAGATCATCGCATTTCAAGACCCCTAAGATTTGCAAATTGGTCATTGAATGATTGGAGGCGCGTTTTGCTCTCAGATTGAGTCCAGGTTCCCTTTACAGGAAGAAGAGAAAGGGTTTGGAGGAGACATGAAGAGTGTAGCATCTCATCCAGAGTAGATTTTGGAGGTGGTTCAATTATGATATGAGAAGCAATTAATTTCGATGCCTGTACCGAGCTTCACAGAGTAATTGGAGGTACTCTAAATTCTGAAAGGTACATTAGAACAATATGTAATGCCTTTTGCTTCTTCAATTGGAGAAAGTCGTTCATTTTTAAAAGGTAATGCCCGGATTCTGCTCATGCAGTAAGAGAATATCTTAAAGCGCTCGGCATATCTGTGCTATCATTTCCTGCAAGGAGTCCTAACCTAAATTCTATAGAATATTTGTGGGACAAATGGGGAAGAAGTTTAAGAAGTAGGAAATAGCCTAATTAGACGCTAAAGGAATTGGAAATGATATCAATTGAGGAGTGGGAGAACATATCCCAGAAAACATTACAAAATTTAATTATCTTTATGCCAAACAGAATTCAGGATGTAATAAGATCAAGAGGAGGTGTCAGAAGAAGAAGGTTAAATTGTTTTTACCTTAACTTTCATTCAAAATAAATTTCATTTCTCAATTTTTCAAGTAATTTCAATTTTTTTATTAACTTTGCCCATCAACCGTAGGTTGAGGTAAAGTTAATGTAATCGTAAAACAAATCGAAATTTTTCTCAAGCTGCCAAAATGCGTTTTGAGGTCCCCTGAATCCATTTAAGAAGTTTTTGGAATGATGTCTGTGTGTGTGTGTGTGTGTTTGTATGTCTGTGGTAATTTTTTTCGTCAACGAAATCTCAAAAACTATTCATTCAATTGTTTTGAAATTTTGCACCCATAAACTAGGGGTAGAGGCCAAGAACTGAAAAGCTTTTGGTAAACATCGGACCATTAGGGGGGGGCTCTAGGGGGGAGGGGGTGACAAATATTTTTTTCTTACATAACCTATAATTTTTTTATATATTCAGAAACTAGACTTCCTCCTGAGTAAAATGATATATAATATGTATAACATCGGACCATTAGGGGGAGGGGGTAGCAATATTTTTTTCTTGAATAGTGGATGGGCAAAGTTTTGCGCTCGGCTTAGTCCGGCCCTTTATTTTGTTATAGTTTCTACATAAAGTTTCTACAAAAAATAAAGATTTTGTTATAAAATTGTATATTTATTATTACTTATTTGTTTTTTTTATCAATTAAATATGAAATACAATACCAGTTTATTGTATTAAATAAAATAAGTTGTGATGCGATAATTTTGCACACAGATATATTTTTATAAGTATGGCCTTAAACTTTTTTCTGATACTATACATTAGTTGTGAGTGTTGTGTGCTTTTTGTTTGTGTATACTGTAAATACTGTAGAAAAATAGAAATATTTTTAATAAAATTCAAGTGTTGACATAGAAAAAATGAAAAATTTATATCAATATAAGATATCTGTTCGAAATTCAATATCGAGGAAAAAATGTAAAATTTGAATTAAATGGAGAAATTGAATGGAAAAAAATAAATTGAATGACATATTTAGAAATCGATTACGATTTCCACATACCCGGTGGGTATTTTAAATTAGGAAGATTGAAAATTTATAAAATCACTCATTTGGAAAAAAAAAAAAAGATAATTTAATTTATTATTTTTAAATGTGATCGACGGTAACCCAGGGATGAGCAATAATTGACAGAACATATCCAAGCCCTAGAGGGGTTCAAAAAAAAAAAAAAATGAACACCCATACACATACAAGCAAAAGAATTTTAACCAATAAAACGTGCAGAGAGAGAGAGAGAGATTGAACCAACGAGGAAGAAGAGATGGGTGTAAAAAAAAAAAAATCAGATTGAAATTTTTCTATCAGGGATTTTCAAATTAAATTTCCCCTCCAAAAAAAAAAAAAAAACTTATAGTGTGAAATGGAAAAAATCGAATTTGAAAAAAATATGAAACTTAAGCTATAACAAAAAGTCATTTCAAAGTTTTTAGATCGTTTGTGGCTGCTGAGGCTAATGCATGGAACGTAACTAAATAGTAGCCAATAGCTTGAAGGTTTACTTTATTTATTACTAGTCGCAAAACCCGCCTTATTTATTGCCCATTTAGGATATTTCTTGTTGCAATGCAAGTGTTAAGATGTTAAGGAAGGATCTTGAGTTCATCGACTGAGCAAAGCACAAAAGGGTCTATTTATGACTGTTTAAAGGGTCAGTCACCTGCGTTCTCTCTTCGTTTTTTAACTGCTGCGTAGCCCCGCCCCCAGCCCATAGTCAGCCAGAAAGCTGTTTCACAGAGCAACTACCTGCCTCTCTAATTTCCAAGCCAACTTGCTGATTTTGTGTTCCCATATTGAAGAAATTTTATTATAATTAATTCCCCAGAAATATTTAAGAGAATGTAAATGGATATGGAAATGCAGGCAGCCAAAATGAAAAACACTCTCGATACTCTGTGAACGTTCAGACGTTTCGGGTAAAATTTATTCACCCATCCTCAGTGAACACTAAAAATAGAATACATATATAGCGTATTGATTTCAAAATAAAGATGACAATTTTAGTTTATACCAAGACCTACGTTCTAATGAGAGAGAGTTAAGTCTGTATAATGATACATAGATGACATTATTTATTCTATGTATTCTATTTAGATAATATGATGATATATATACAGGTTTTAAAATTTCTTATAATATTTAAAAACGTTGTTTTTATAGTTGAAGATACAATCAAATAATGAGGGAAGTCAAATAATTTCCACTTAATATATAAATTTATATTTGTATTAGTTTCTATTTTTATGAAGATTATCTTTTAATAACAAATTGGAATATTTAATTTTAACTAAGTCAAGTGAATAAAATTTAACATTTTTAAATGAATTTTATAAAAACTCTATTGATAATTTTAATTTTTTGTGGGGCCGAAAGCAATGTGCACACTTATTTGCTTGGATAAGTTCAAGAGTTAGAAAAATTAAATTTATTATAACGAGAAAATTTTTTATGTAAAAATAACATTTCGGTTTTTAAATGTACTATGGTCACGTTCTCACCCCGTCAAGAGTCCATCATAAATTATACTCAGATACTGACAGTCTGTTTGGTTATTAATAGCCCTATCTCCAAAGTATTTAATACAGCATTTTTCGGTTATTAACCTTTTGTCAAGATTGGTTTCTGTCATGAGTATTACAGCTTTTTCTAAATCAAATGTGTGCCCCTGTGTTATAGCATGCTGACTTAACGCTGTGCTAGTTTTTTTGTTACGGACACTAAGCCCATGTTCATATATGCGTTGTTTGAGTTTTCGTCCAGTCTGTCCAATATACCAACTCTTAGATTGGGGACAATCTCTGCATTCAATTGCATACACCACATTGGCCCTATCTTCTTTCTTATTAATTATTAATTAATTAATTATTAATTAATTAAATGCTTTTATTTAACTTACTCTTTCAAGGTCACCAACTTTATGGCTTTGTTAAGGACACTTCCCGATGAGCTAGAGGTGTGAAATTTGATATTTAAGAGTCATTTTTGATGACGCAAATTGTGAGTTTGGTTTTACCAAAATGGACCAAACTAATGTGGTACTTTATTTGAAACCCTTCGTGAATTAATGTAATTTCAAAAGACTTCCCGATGGGCTAGAGGTGTGAAATGTAATACTTAAGAGTCATTTTTGATGACGCCACTATATGGTGGTTTTGATCAAAATAGACCAAACTAATGTGGTACTTTATTTGAAACCCTTCGCGAATTAATGTAATTTCAAAAGACTTCCCGATGGGCTAGAGGTGTGAAATGTAATACTTAAGAGTCATTTTTGATAACGCCACTATATGGTGCTTTTCATCAAAATAGACCAAACTAATGTGGTACTTTATTTGAAACCCTTCGCGAATTAATGTAATTTCAAGACTTCCCGATGGGCTAGAGGTGTGAAATGTAATACTTAAGAGTCATTTTTGATGACGCCACTATATGGTGGTTTTGATCAAAATAGACCAAACTAATGTGGTACTTTATTTGAAACCCTTCGCGAATTAATGTAATTTCAAAAGACTTCCCGATGGGCTAGAGGTGTGAAATGTAATACTTAAGGTTCATTTTTGATGACGCCACTATATGGTGGTTTTGATCAAAATAGACCAAACTAATGTGGTACTTTATTTGAAGCCTCACGCAAACAAGGCTCTATTAACTATAGTTTTGAATTTTGATATTTACGAGTCATTTTTTTATGATAATGAATAATTTTTCAATTGAACCAAATCAATACAGGCCAAACTAATGTGGTACTTTATCATATTGATGATTTTTGATAAGACTAAAAGACTAAAAAAGCTTAAAATAAAAATAAAATAAAAAAAAAGATTTTTAAAAAAATGCTTTTATTTAAATTGAACTAAAAGAGAGAAATAAGAAAGAAATAATTTAATTGTTCTTGTTAAAATTTTTTTTAATATTTATGACTTAAAATAAAAGCGTGGGGCGCGAGCCTCGGAATCACTCGAAGCGCCCTACGCTTTTATTTTAAGTCAAATATTAAAAAATTTTAACAAGAACAATTAAATTATTTCTTTATTTCTCCTTTTTAGTTCAATTTAAATAAAAGCATTTTTTTTAAATCTTTTTTTTTTTTATTTTATTTGTCTTTATTGTAGTCTATTAATAGGTTTTAAGGCAATGTTAATGTCATAGATTTTACATATATTTCCAACCATTAAATATTATTATTATAATATTTAAGAGATTCAAATTATTACTACATTACTCCCTGGTTCATGTACTATATATGTACTTAATTTCAAATAGATTCATTGAAAATTGTGAATTTAAAAGGACTCTGAAATATGCTTGATCCCCGTTCTTCAGAAAAAGTTGATTTACCAAATATTAAAAAAAAAATTGAATAGTGATGCGATAATTTTGCATAGCAGCCTCTTTGCTAAAATAAACCACAATTTAATCCAAAAAAAATATCTTTTATTTCTATGTATTCAAAAGGCTTTGTGATTAGGCATTAGGCATATCATTAGAGTGGCCCTGGCCTCTCCAGGGGGGCGCCGGAACGAATTTGAATCAGGGGGGCAAAAAATTTTTTTTAGAAAATTAAAATAATTTAATATGTTTAAATAGTATAAAACAAAAACAAATCTACTATAAAACTTTAAAAATTTTAAATAAAATCACAATTTTAATAAAATTAAAATTTTAAAAAATTTGGTAGTGATTTTTCAAAAATTTTTGGAAAAAATTTGGAAAAAAAATGAATTTCTTACTCTTTTAATTTAGAAGATTTTATTTTTCAAAAGTAAAAATATATCATTTTTAATAATAAATGAAATAAAAGAAGAAATTTTGCCACCCTCTGCCCCCCCCCCTGTAGGATGCCAGGGGGGCAATGTACCCTGCCCCCCCCCCCCAGTTCCGGCGCCTATGGGCCTCTCTATATATGGAAAAAAGTAAAAATGATCAAACTCAAAAAAATATCCCAAATTTTTTAAAAATGAAAAAAAAAAAAAAATTAAACCTTTTATAAATTAAATACACTGTGAGTTGTAAATTAATCTTTATTTGAAAATTAATCACATTCACATAGAACTTACTGTACTGTATGTGATTTGCAAACTAGTGAAGTCTCTCTAAAGAAATATAGAAAACAACTTCTTAAGGCCGTTTGGGAGGGTTTTCTGGTTATATCTCATGCGATATGACTTCATTTATGACCTTAGCGTGTGACTGCATGGGTTTATGGCTGATTCCCTATGTTCTATTTTCTTGCATGCTTTTTTTTCCGGAACCCAGGCATCGACCAATCACAGAGTCGGATTTTTTCACGTCATCCAACATGGCTGACTTTAACCAAAAAGTGAGGTTATTTAATTTTGACAGCTTAAGTTTTATTTTTTTGAAAATTTTTATTTTATTAACCACCAGGCCCACCAGAGGGCAACATTCGGCCATTTCCGCCAACCTTGAGAATTCCAAACTCATCATGTTTGAATAAGCCCCTCCCTCTGAGACGTGGGATATATTAATACGTATTATTATTTTTTTTTTTTTTTTGACAGCTCAAGTTTTATATTCCCTATTAAATGGACTATCTCCGAGGTTGAAATCTGCATGTCTCGAGTGAGTGCATTACACTGCTGACTCTGCTTGCAGTGACGTCATATCGCATGCAATGTAACCTGAAAATCCTACGTGTGTGTGAAACGGCCTTTAGTTAGTTTAAATAAACTTGCTAGCGTGTTAATGTTTCCAAATAAATTTACGAACCAGCTGCACTCAGTGCCGTCATTTTAACTTTTACTTACAAATAGGTACTCAAATTTCGCCAAAAGATATTTAATTTAATTAATTGAATAATTTTGTACAGTTTATATAATCGTAGATATATTTTGAAATATTTTATTTAAAAATAATATAGAATTTTATCAAAATCAGAGCCTTTGAGGGGATGGGGGCAAATGCCCCTGCCCCCCCCCCCTGCTGCTGCACTAATTCAATCATAACAGCAGATGTTTTCTAATTTGTCATAAATATACTAACTTATATTTCTATTACAATTAAACTATGAAATCTATAATAAATAAAATCTCTAGTGACGTTTTTGTATCTAGCCACCACCAATTCTATCTCATCTCTAAAGCGGTTATAATAATAATATTTGACAAAATTATTATTATAATAACCATCATGCTATTATTATTATATAGCCGCAGGGAAGGAAAAGAGAGAGAACGTTCTGAATTAGAGCGGAAAAACAAAATTGTCCGGTCGGTCGGTTGGTCGGGATATTGTTAAACTAGGGATGAGGAAGAGAGTTCCCGTGGGCAACCTCCCTGAGGGTTCATTCTATCCCACCCCCACCCCCCTCTCTCTCTTTCCCTCTTACCAAACTTTTTTTTTTTCATTTTATATGACATTATTATAATATGAATGGGCATATGATTAAAACCAACCGACAATCAAATTATAAGAGGGAGATCCATTTTCGCATTCAATTAAATAATTAACATTAATAAAAAAAAAAAAAGTGAGTGGCATCATAGGCGTAGCCAGAAATTTTCGATGGGGGGTTCAGGATGATTTCTCCCCACCCCCCGACTAATAGGGGCGTATAGGGCGTCTAATGAAATATATGACTAGCCACTCCGCCCGCATTCGCTTCTCCCCCTGGACCCCCCCTCGAGGTGGCTCCGGGCCCGCCCTTTTTTAATTAAGTGCAGCAATTTTTATTTAAACTCGTATCAGGCAATAAAAAATAAGGCTCTTATTTTATGTATATATAGGCCTATAATACCGAGGTGACTCTGTATCTGTTTCTCTGGATTCGATTCCCATCTCACTGTCAGATCCCTTCAAAGAAAAAAATAGAAAAAATTTATTTATATAATAATTTTTATTATTTTTCATTTGAGAGAGTTTAATCAATTTTAAGCGGCTTTAATTTTTTATAAAGCAAGACAAAAATCAATTCTTTTAATGGGAAAATTCTGAATTTTCTTGAATTTTTTGCATTTTATTTAATTTTTTTTTTTTTAGCTAGAGAAAATTATCCTACTTCCCTCGGCATCTCTCAGAAACACACAAAAAGTTCTGCTCCTTCGAGCCGGATTCCAGTAAACAACGAGTTGTTATCCAATCTCCAGTAGATGACAGAACTTGGAAGAGCGCTGTTGGCATAACAGAGAAATTAGCATCCATTTGTGTGGACAAAAACATAGACAAAAAAATTAAATAAGTTGCATGGAAAAGTTTAGGTATAAACAAACTATTTAATAGGAAAATAAGCACTTTAATATACTTCAAACACGTTTAATAAAATAAAAAAATACTTTGATATATATATGGTTTAAATATTGATGAAATATAATACATAAAGAGCATAAGATGCCAGTTAAAATCGCTGGTGCAGCTGTGTTGATTGCGTTCGAGACGTTGTAAGAGAGCGAGCAGTAATGGCGGCGTGTCGTCTTGTTCGTGTTGCCGTTATGGTCACGTGGCGCGCAAGCTTCCTTCAATGGCCACTAGGCGCATAGTTTTCTTTCATGGCCGTTAGGGAGCTTGAAGTATTTTGAATCGGTGAAACCGACACTTATATTTTACTTTCTCTTACCCTATATTTGAAATATATATAGACAGAGAAAGTCTTTTGTATTATAGAGCTTAAATAACTAGTCATGGCTTGGGTCCAATGGGGGGGGTTTGAACCCCCAAATCCCCCCCCCCCCCCCCCCGTGGCTACGCCTATGAGTGGCATTAATAACTTTTTTGACATTCCCCTTGAATGAAAGTTTTGTTGTGATGGTGTGATGGACTCTCTCCCTTCCTTAAAAAAAAATGAATCTGTGATAATTTTTTTTTAAATATTCGGCGCCCTCGGGTTTGGTGTAGTTGGTAGCTGACCTGCCTCCTATACCGGACGTCGCGGGTTCGGACCCCAGGCAGTCCGATGATTTTATTTAAGCCATTTGGATACCAGATGGCTTAAATAGAAATGCCTGGACCCCAAATATTGTATATATATATCGACGCTCTAATTAGCAAAGTCTCTAACTCCACTTTTTTTAGAAAATCATTTTTTTTGTATTTTCTTTTGAAAAATATAATTCTCCTTATGCACTGAACTGGGTAAGAGCGTAATTCAAATTTTTCATTTCGAAATGTTTCCGCACGAAAAGTGTTTAACAGTGGCCGTAAAAATGACAATTAAATGTTTTTTGGCTCTCCTGAAAAATAAACAAAAATGGAGTTAGGCACTTTGCTAATTAGAACCTCGATATATTGAAAGTCTTAAATGGCCTAAGTTGCCGGTAAGACTGTATGAATGTGACTGTGAGTGAGAAAGAAGTGTATTTAAAAAAATAAAATAAATAAAAATAAAATAAATGGATATTGCCTGTTAGATAGGCAACCAAAACGGCAGCCTGTAGAATTGGAATTTATATGTTCCGGGTGCGTCCAAGGAAAAATGTTTTATTTTTTTATTTTTTATAAAGAATCTCTAGTGTAAATTAGAGTTGGAAAAGGAGCTCGAAAAGTCGATTTTCGATTTTGGAATCGACTTGATATTTTTTGACTTTCAAGTCGACTTTTTAAAAACTCTATAACTCGTAACTATATTACCATCATACCAAAATATTGCAAGAAAAAAAATCGAAGTCGTCCAGTCCAGTGAGAATCGATTCCAATCGACTTGAAAGAGTTTCAACTCGATTCTAAAATATCGATTATTTTCAGTAAAAGATCGATTAAAGTCAGAGTCGACTTTTCCATCCCTAATGTCAACGCACTCCAGTACTAGTAGAGGTAAAAGGTTGTAATATGAGCCCCTAGTTTCTTTTTTGCTATAATAAATTTTTTTAAATTATTTGTGTTGAACTTCAACTATAACATTTGATGAATATATTTAAAAAGTATGCAGTCGATTAAATACACATAAAGTGAAATAATAAAAAAAAATCAAAACAGGTCGTTTTGTTGGAAAATATTTTCTGTGCTGGTATTATGAGCCCCTAGAGTAATTACATGAAAAAGAGTGTTAAAAAGAGGTTAGTCATACAAATATCCTTTATGAAAATTGTATTTTGTTAATTACAAAACTATATTAGTGTATATAGGTTGGAAAACAAACAGAAAATATTTTTTGTTCTGCCAAAGTCACAAATATAAACATCTTTTTCAGCCCCAGCACAGTCATTGTGTGCCCACATTTCACACATCAGGCACTGTATCCACAGTTCTCCTTGATGATTGGTAGAGTAAAGTCCTTGACAAACAGTAGCGTATCCAGGTAGGGGCGAAGGGGGCGCTCGCTCCCCCCCCGCCCCAAGGGCATCAAGCTTTTTGGCGCCCCTCGAACATCCGCTTTTTCCAAAAATCTCAGGCTTTTTTTTTTTGAAATTTCATAATAAATTCATTTTATATCACAAATCCGGAGAAAAATTACCTCAGCCTCAGGGGGGTGCCTAATCTTTATTATCTTTATTATTATTATTATTTCTTTCTTTATATATATAACTAGTCGCAAAGCCCGCCTCGGCGGGCTTTCCGCTAGCCAGGGGGCTGCGCCCCTGGACCCCTTTGCTCGCCTTCAGCGAGCAAGTTTATTCCCAATTTGGGATATTTCTTGTTGCAATGCAAGTGTTAAGATGTTAAGGAAGGATCTTATATTCAAGCGAGGCGAGGGCTACCGATTGGGAACAGCACAAAAGGGTCTGTTTATGACTGTTTAAAGGGTCAGTCACCTGAGTCCTCTCTTCGTTTTTCAACCCGCGTAGCCCCCACCCCCAGCCCATAGTCAGGTAGGAAGCTGGTTCACACAGCATAAAGGACGCTCTCTAATTTCTAGCCAACTTGTTGATTTTGTGTTCCCATTTTGAAGAAATTTGATTATAATTAATTTTCCAAAACATTTAAGAGATTCAAATTATTACTACGTTACTCCCAGAGCCATGTATTATAGGTGTACTTAATTTCAAATGGATTCATTGAAAATTGTGGATTTCTATAGAACATATACATACATATTTACATACATACATACATTTTTCCCATTTCATTTTTATATATATAGATTCTTCTGTACGTGTGTATGTGACTGAACTCCTCCCAAACGACTGAACCAATTATGATGAAATTTTCTGTGTATGTTTGTGAGAGTCCCGGACAGGTTTTGTTTCACAAATAACAATAAGTTAATGAGTAATTAACCGTTAAAATAAGAAAAAATAAAAATTAGGAGAAATAGTTGCCATGGTAACAAAATATAAATATTTACCCATGTTTACGATTTTTTTTATTTATTTACATTTTGAATTCTAAAATATCGGCGTAAATTTTTTGTCTGTGTATCGGGAGGAGTCCCGGAAAGGATATGATTCACAAAAATCTTAAGTTAAATTAACCGTTAAAATAATCTCTATATATAAAAATGAAAAGGGAAAATGTTTGTATGTACCGGTATGTATATAAGTAGGCGAGCAAAGGGGGTCCAGGGGCGCAGCCCCCGCCCCTAGACGGAAAGCCCCGCCGAGGCGCGGCTCTACGTCTAGTTTAAATATAAAATTTCAACCTCTAGCTCAATTCCATCAAGCTTAAAATTGAACACAGACAG
>JAKCPI010016514.1:0-37744 GCA_023213315.1 Euborellia annulipes | reverse complement strand
AATACATGTATATTCGACACAAAAAATCTGGTGTGAAAGACACAGTACCCAACTTTTCTTTTACCGTGAAGGTAAGAGAAAGTTGTGTGCTGTGCGTTAAACCACACCAGATTTTTTAAATACAATATAACGATGGATGGCTACCGGGGACGTTCAACGTGCTGATTTATCAATGGGGCCACTCATCCGATTGTGCTAAACAAAAAAGTTATATTTAAATCAAGAACAGAACAATTTAGAAAAGTTACCCTATTCATTTGGCGGCGACCCACTTTTTTTTTTTTTTTAATTTAATAAGCATTTTCTTCTTTTTTAAAAAAAATATAACACTATCATTACTAAATTAGATGATTTAAACAATGTCATCGTAGAAGGTCGGAGGGAAGTGGAGAGGGGGGAATTAATTAAACCAGTATGTCGTAGAACGTACGTACGTCACAAGCCGGGACTATTGTTCTTTGCTTTGACTAAAAAATAAAATTAAAAAAAAAAAAAGAGGAAAATAAATTGGCATTCTACAATTACACGCATTGCATTCTTTTTCAGGTGAATTTTTTTATTTTTATTTTTTTTTTTGTTTTACGAATTGATAAAATACCCTCAACGGTATTGTAGCACAACAATGTACACATTCCAGCAGAGAGAAAAGAGGAATTGCTAATAAATTAGGATAAAAATAAAAGTAAAATATATAAAAAATCATTGTATATAATAAAATCCAACTGATATGGACCTGTTGTTGTTGTTGTTGTTATGTTGTCCAATTAAATTATATATATAAAAAAAAAAACTTCCTAGTAGAGAAATTGTAAAAATTTTTCTCTCATTTGCTCGTTAATAAAATAAATAAATAAACAAACAAAATGACTAACTTAATAAATTAACCGGTTACGCCCAGTAGTATTCAAAAATACAATTATTAGTAGAGCTGGTGCAACTAGAATAGAATAGAATCTATTTGGCTCTGAGGCGCACGCCTCCTGGAGCCCACATGAAGTCAAAGGGCAAAAGGGGGTAAAAAGGGTACGACCCCTTCCCCCGGGATTTGAAAAAATACCTTTTTTTCGCAAAAAAAATTATTTTTAATGTAAAATTTTAAAAATTTATACTTAAAAAATTTGAATTGTATTTATATTCTGGCAAACAAGTACAGAATGCACCTTTAAATTACCGAAGTTAAGAAAAAATAGTGTGCTGTGCGACGAGTCACACCAGATTACCCCCCCCCGAGAAACACCTCTGGATCCGCCCTTGCATGAAGTACATAGTAAAATTATCATTATCATTTAATTTAAACATCATACAATCCTACATTTTTTAAAATTTACATCATGATTGTCGCAAACACACACACACACACACACACATGCTCCACCTCCTCCCAAAACACACATGTGACCTCCCCACGAGATCATCTAAAAGACAGAAACAAGTTAATAAAATAAAATAACAGGACACTCATCCCTCATCGCCTCTGCTCGCCCAACAAGTATGCGTGAAATCTCGACCGAAACACCGTGACCTTCTGATATCTAAAGGTATGGAATTCCATAACCTCTCAGACGCCACCAGGAACGACGACCCAGATGTCGCCGTCACATGATGCGGCACCTGCAGGTCACTTTCATTTCCCCGCAACCGCCAGTCCCGCACAGAAGCCCTCAGGGTCAGCAAATAAAGATAGGGACCTAATTCGGGCTAAGAAACGACGTGGATTAGTAAAATTAGAATCGAGTTCAAACCTGGCTTGCCTCAAACCAAGTCTCTACAGTAGCAATAGGGATATAATCCCCTCGACACCAAGGGTCCGAGGGATAGGCATTCCTAAATTGATCTTTTTCATCGGGTCATTTTTCAAAATCAAAATAATGATGCATTTTTAGAGAAAACTTTGGGTGCTTTCAGGACACTGCGGCAACTGAGAAGTCATTACTTGAAACCTGGGTCTTGAATTATCCAAATATTATAGAGAAGAATTTTTAAATCACTTTTCTGTCTTGATTGAACAACACCAGGCTCTGTATTCAATTCCAGCTACCTAAATTGATAACTTACCTTGACATTGATTTGGTTATCTAAAATAATAAAAATGGTTAGAATGTCGAAAATCTGCTACCAGAAAATACTAGCATAGTGGTTCCTTGAGGAAGAAGCGATCCTTATATCTCAGAGAATAGCCTGGTGTTGTTCAAGACACAAAATTAAAAACTGTACTTGATCCTTATATCTATATACGATATCGTATTTATGTAGGTATAAATATACTTTTTTCTTTAAGGGACTTCTATGAATACTAGTATAAGTGAAGTTAAGAAGTTGGATAACTGGGTTGAGATACCCAAATAAGGAATTTATTCAACGGCATTGAAAGGGAAGAGAGAATGGAAATGAGAAGAAGGGCCCACCACCAATTGAGAACCACAAATGAGAGGGTAATGAGTTTTTATGTAAGGGGGGCACGCACACAAAATAGTTCCTAATTCGATCTGTAATAAGAGAGCAGAGGAGAATCACCAGCATATTCTAAGAAATATCATACCATTTAGACAAGTGATAACCAAATAGGGATAAATGAACTCCCCTTTCCCGAGAATAATGGGTTCAAATATATAAACAACCTTCTTAAACAAATGAACTTTATTTTGAATTAATGAATTTCTAAAAGCTAAAGAAAAGCTCAAGTTCATTTTTCCATTGTTTCAAATTCACACCATATTTTTTTTTTTTCATTAAAGCAAAAAAAAAAACGAATTCTTTTTGACCTAGTTTATATATTATTATAAGGAAAGAGGGATTCTCATTAATATTATCCATGTTGTTGACTCCTTTTAGGAGGAATAGCTAGCTGGCTTGAATGCAGACGCACACACACACACACACACAGTGAGTGAGGGTCCTCAATGTTTGCCGGTTGGGCGCCACTCGATGAGAAAGGGAATGAGGTGGTTGAAATTTTGCCCTTGAAAAGCAAACACACTCTTATTTACCCTCTTGACCTGCTTTCAAGAGCCTTCCGCCTCCTATCAAGCCTACGGACCCCTATCTTCATCATGATCATCATAGCAAATTTAAATAGAAAATGTATTATCATTATATGCCGAATAACATAATGTATTTCCTTGAAGTTCAATCACTTTATATCATTTATTATCTCTTTGAGACTTCCATTTTAAATGTAAATGCCGACCAAAGTAAAAACTAGTCACGTATTCATCGTCATGTGAAGTTTGTTTCATGTCAAGTGATGTGTGTAACAGTTGGCGTCGTCACTTCACACGTGCAAAAAAAAAAAAAAAAAGAGAGAAGAAAACTTTTTTTTTTAAGGGTTTATCTTTGTGAAGAAGAAAAAGAAAGAAGGAAGTAAGTTGGTTGGTTGGGTTATTTGCCTCTCGCTTTCTCTCTTTTATGACGTTACTTCCGTTTCCTTCTTTTTTTCTTCTTCTCTTAAAAAATGTCTGACCGCCCTTTCAATCAATTCTAATAATATCTTGAGTCTCTCTCACTCTTTTTGATCTTCATCTCATTTTAATGAAACATCCCCTTTTCTAGAATTACAATATCTCCTCTTTCCATTTACTTTGGATTTTATAAACGGAAACTTAATTAAGGACAATTTCACGAATAAAAGTATCTTGTTGCCTCTTAGTTTGAATGATCGTTGTTTAATTGTACAAAAGAGAGAAGAATCAAATTCCAGAGAGATAATAGAGTTGTATCCCTTTAACCTTATAACAACAAATAATTTAGAATTGTTATAATTTCATTTTTTGACTAGAATAGTACATGATACAATTGTTCCGGTGGAAGATTTATTTTATTAAATAGAGCAGACAGAATAAACTAGAAATAAAATAAAATGAAAATGCTATTTTATTTTAGCAGACTTTATTAAAAAGTGATAAATTTCTAGATATTTTGAAGACCCTTCGAATCTCCGAAAATTGAGACAAACTTCTTAGGGTGTTGTGTTTTTGGTCTTTTAGAGAACAAAAACGATCTCTCAACGACTTAAATTTTAAAATATTGTTTATGTCCAGGAATCGTAGGGTGTGTCTGCTGGACTTTCAGCAACCTAAGCACCGAAAGTCGAAGTTCATCAAGTTCTTCGCAGTTAAGTCTTTTAGGTTGTGAAATGGTATTCCGATTAGACGATCGAGGACGTTGCTACTTTTTAGAGCCAATTTTACTAGTTCTGCTAAGCAGTATGGGATAGTCTTGGAATAATTAAAACTAAGATCACTGTATTGCTATTACGCTCCAGATGCTATTGCCTCAGAGAGAGAAGATCTTGGGATAAGGGTCCAAAATGCCAAAAAGTCCAAAAACCACAAACAACCAGCAAAAAAAAAAAAAAAAAAAAAAAAAAAAAAAAAAGAAAAAAAAAAACCAAAAAAAAGAAAAAAAAAAAGTTTTGTATTTTAGAGTAAAAAAAAAAGAATGGTGGGTTTGGGGGGGGGAAAAAAAACGGGAGGTCCCTCCAACAAAAGAAAAGGGGGGGAAAAAAAGAAAAAATGAAATGATTTTTTTTTGTGGGAGAAGAAAAGAAGAGGAGTGGGGGGGCGAGCCTCTCAATTAATAGGCCCGAAATACCAGCTGGATAGGCTATAAACAAATTTAGAAATTTGTCACCTTAATTTAGTTAAAGCCTGTTAAAAATATATATTTTTTGGTCATTATTATTCTAAAACAATTGCCTATCCCGCACTGCTCATCAAGCAAGTTCCAGTAGAATCGGTTCTTAAAAGTAGTCAACGTTCTCGATCGTCTAATCGACTCTGGAATACCGTTCCAAACCCTAACGACTTATCAGCGAACGACCTGCTGAACTTCGTCTTCTTGTATTTAGGTATCTGCAAGTCTAACAGACAACTTGGGCATAAACGATGCTTTAAATTTTAAATCGTCGTAGAGATAGAGTCTTATGTCTTCTAAAGACCAAAAACACAGCATTCTTTGAATCCAACTTTAAGTAACACGACCAACAGAAAATTCATCTGCTGATAATAATAGTAATTTTTTGTTGATGGCAATTAATATCTATTGTTCGGTATAAAGTAATCCTTTGTCAAAAGCTAAGTCTCTCTATATTAGAAAAATTTGTTATGTATAACATTCGGTCCAGGTTTTTATTATGATGATAGAGGGTTAAAAAGAAAATTATGTAGGGCCGTTGAAAGTTGTGGAAACAAATATTACAATATTAGAACAATGTCCCACATACATACTTCAATAAGGCTCAATAATCATGAAAATAAAAGGGACTTTTTTGAAATTGATAAGCAGAAAAAGAGTTATTAGGCCAACATAATTTAATGCTTATTAAAAGAATGAGTAGACATAGGTCTATTACATAATTTTTCAAGATCATCACCTTTATCAAATTTACAACTTTCTAGCATACTGAAAAAAAATTAACTAAATTTTTAAAGTGATAAATCAATATTTTTTTTAAATTCCTATCCAATTTATCCATTTATTTATTATTCACCCTCATTGATTTTAACTACCTTTTTGATTTTATTGGTTGCCATATATCTAAAAGAGTAGGATATTACGTTCAACTATATATATAAAAAAAACATTGTATCCATATTTATGCCCCCGACTATCCACCGGTAGATAGAGATAGATATTCCTCATCTTCCCCCACCGGATGGGAATAAATCCTAACACTACTAGAGTTGGATATTCAGGAATTGACTTTTAGATTCGTTCTTTTTTTTTTTGTTCTCTCTAAATCTCCTCTTCTTTTTTGATGGTGTGTCACGATTTACGCACATCCCTCTCCCTTCTATTTCTTTTTGTTTGTCTTTTATACCGGTATATAATACAATAAATCAACTAACAACACCAGAAGAGATTTGTTTCATATTAAGAAGAAAATAGAGCGATTATAAATATCGTTATGATACAAAATATATTTCTGTCCATAAATCTTAGATTGAGAAATATTCCATTGTTCCCACAATTAAATTTCACCTAAAATCTATATCAATTCTAACTTCTCCATAAATCTTCTTCTTCTTCTGTCCTCGCCTTTTTCCCGCGATGCGGGGTCGGCGGACCTCACTATTTCCCTCCAACCCTACCAAACGTTTTTGCGACCGGAAGAAATAGGACAGGCCGGCCCGTCGTACGGTCTGACGCCTGTTGAAAAGAGGAAGGAAGAGACAGACATACAAATAACTGAAGGACTGTCTGTCCCAGCTCGGGCAGCTCGTGGTCGCCATCCACGTACCCACAAGCTGTGGGCCCCTGAGCGAAACTTCTCCATAAATAATCTCCCTAAATACGAATCGATAAATGACTGGCTGAATACCTTAAATTACTTATCATGACTCTATACTATCTGCATTTTCTCTTTATAAACTGCCAATAGTATCACTTTTCTTTACTGAATTTTTAATTGCAATATCAATAAGATACAATCCAGCCCGAAATTATAATCCTGATTAAAGAATTACAGGAATTTTGAACTACACTGAACCAGAAATCTCAGAATAACATAGCTGATTATTTGGCAAGATTATCTGTTTCTTCACTTATATAATAAATTATTATTATTAATTGATAAATTGGATAAAATAATCTAGGTTCAAAAACTTCAAATAAAAAAAAACTCAATAATTCAGAATTTTTAGATATAATATATAATAAAGTTAATTTCCAATTAAGTTTGAGAGGTGTTGTAAGGAGGAATAGAAAGGTAAAGGTAATAAGAGAAGGAGGAGTTTGGGCCCTTTGTCCTTTTTAGTGCACCTTTCTTGATTCCCAAATGCTCCTACTACTCTACTCTTAACTAGACCACACTGAATCAGATATAGAGCTTTCAAAGCGAACAATAAGACGTTTACGGCAATTGCCTTACTAGCAACCAAGCAAGCAACCCAAAGACCAAATTGGTAGAGTCATTAGAAGAGAGAGAGAGAGAAGCGAAATTACAGTTAGCACAAATGGGACTCTCTCTTTAAAAGAATAAAGATTTCAATTCCCTATGTTAACTATTAAAAAAAAAAAAACAAAAACAAAAGAATCTTTGTCTGTTCTTAAGAAGATAAAAAAAAAAATTATTAGCCCTAAATACATACTATAACAAGTTTAGAAATCATTATTTATCGATTTTGTACATTAGTAGTAGGTATTACTATAATAATATTGTATAAATACTAGTATGTTGTAATTGAATCCCTTCATTAAAGTCGAATAAAGGAGACCATAAATCCGGAAATTTCAGTTCTAATCCCGATCTATTTTTGAATCCGAAAAGCCTTTGTTCCAAAAAACAGCACTGTGGGTCAAAGTTTTTAAAGCCTATATTTATGTAAATATGTAGCCTGGGTCTCAAATTTTTTTGTTCTTAGCTCTGTTGAATGACAATTTTAAAATTAGGTTTATTTTTCCAAATATATATTCTTAGAAACCTTGCAGTAACGATGAACATCGAAACTATGTTGCTAATCTCTTCGCATATTTTTCTACACTATATAAGTGAAAAAAAGTAGTCAAACAATCTTTATTAAAATTCTCAACTATTTAGAGCAGTGGTTCCCAACCGGTGTGCCGCGGCACCCAAGGGGGCCTCGAGAATGCCTAAGGCGAGATATTTAGGTATAAAAAAAGGGGCGGAAAAAATATCGTCTTCCTAAAAAAAAGGCAAAATGATTTTCACGGATGTGAAGAAAAAATTTCCGATATTCCGCAGGGCGGAAAGAATTCCGCGGAGGGGAAAGATTTTTTGGAGGGCAGCAAAAATTTCGTTTTGCTAGGGGAAAAAAAAGTAAGGGTGCCCCTAATGTGTAATGTTATTCCCAACGCACCTTTGGGGTACCGTTGACTTCAAAAGGTTGGGTAACACTGATTTAGAGACATTTTGAGATATATCCATCATCAGACTAATCAGAATCTTCTTCATTTATGATCCGATACCTACAGCTACATTTCATTCCCTCCACTTTCTTTAATTCTTTTTTGCTGTTTAAATTTTATAAATGAAACATCAAAATATATAGCGTCCCGAATTTTGATTAGCGAAATCTGGTCTCCATAATTATGGCTAATCAAAAACCTATGGATTACGAATCTATAATTGGGTAGAAATTCCACTTGCTTTATTCAAACTTACCAAAGTCTCTTTCTGAGGAGCAAAGTGGGAAATAAGCAAACCTTAGGTATCGGTGCTATCACAAAATACCTTAATGCCCTAAGTTTGTTCTCCCACTAAAAACTGTCATTTTAGCCCAACTATATTATAAACATTATTTTTAGACCTCTATATGTATAAAGCATAAGTGGCCAAATTTTTAACCACTACGGATGGTCTGATTTTGAAATTTTTGGCTGTGATTTGCTAACATAAAAGTAGTAATTTAAAGTCAAAAATAAGTTTAAATTGATTAGTGTTTACATTACAAGCAATCTCTCGCTTATGGGCGTTGGAGAGAACTATAATGAAGTAATTTATATGAAAGGTAAACAAAATGGATAATATACGCGGAAAAACTTATAAAACCGAACAAATTGAATTTTGTTTGGATGCAAAAGATAGATAAGGAACTTCGCGGTCAAATGCAATCAAAATACGTATAGGGTCCGGAATTGAATAGAGAAATCGGGTCTCCTTAATTATTAACGTGACTAATCGAAAAACCTATGGAATACGAATCTAGGGAACACCGAACGACCACTGTCGACACTTTAGTTACTTATAGTGATGTGAAAGGTCTTCAATATAGATAGATAGATGTATTTATTTACAACGGGCCAGAGCTTGGAAGCTCCATTGGCCCTCCTTAGATTGTACATTGTTTTGTCTGACAGTTATTTTATTTGTATATATACAATTTTATTTTATTTAAAATAAAAGGCGATTTCACAATCTTAATTAAGTACACATTCACAAAGACCGCGCAAGCCCCCCCCCCACCCCCGTTCCACGCAAGTCCAAAGTCACGCCCACCATACTCAAGAAAAGTGAAAAAATGAAAAACAACGAAAACACTCACAAAAAAAGAAAAAAAGCACCCTGGCGCCGCCTAGCCGGCAAGGAACGATGCTAAGAAAGTCGAATACGAGGTCGCCCCTCTTGTCTGCACAGGGAGGCCGTTCCAAAGGCGGATTGAGACCACCCGAAACGACCTCCCATAAAGGAAGGTTCTGTGGGTGGGGACACTAAGATCGAACGGCCTAATCCTGGATCCTATCTGAGTGAAGTAATCCCTCAGGACACTCACCCCGCAGGATGCGCCATGTCAGTCTTAAGCAAGCCAGAACACGCAGGTCCGTTACCCTCATCCATCCCAGCTCCCTGTAAAAAGGAGATATATGCTCATCCCTTCTAAGTCTGAGGACGAACCTAAGAGCATAATTTTGAGATCTTTGTAGTTTGTTCATTAAGATGCATGTAAGGTCCGTCATGACTACTAGACCATAATTTAAATGAGGGAGGACCAAAACCCGCACCAGTCTCGCCCGTAGCCTAGCGGTAAGAAAGTCCGCTCGCTGTTTTAAGGTATGGATCGCACGCTAGACAGACCGCACATCGCCTTCACCTATACCTATATATATTGATATAATAAAAATATATATATTTTGAATAAATGAGATTTGGTGGCTGTGAAAGTATTAGATTTTGTTCGCACTGAAAAAAACCTTTCACACGACTTCACTTGATTTCATAGAGCCATGGATAAATGCCTCTCCGAGATTTAAAAGATTCATTGTTGTCTCTAAGGAAAATAAATATTTTTTCCTGTCCGTTTTTGGTAAAATAAAAGAATTTGTATTAATTAAACATAGAAAGAATGAGAGTAACGGGAAATGAAATGAGCAAGCCCAATGGGATTAGTTAGCACAAAAAAAAAAAAAAATACCCTTCTCTCCCTCGGGAGAGAGAATGCCAAAAAACTGATGCATCTGTTCCGGTCCAGAGAGGGAGAGAGTTTATAAGGATTGAGTACACAAATCGATCCGTTTGACCTCAAGATTGGATCCATTCATGATCGATCTGTTTGTTTGCTTGTCAGTCTATGTGTGTGTGTGTGTGTGTGTTTTCACAAAAAACAACTCCCCTAGCGTTTTTTTTTTTTACATTAAATAATGAGAGAGCAGTAGACGATTCTTTATTTACATAATATACGTGTATGTATATAACATTTAATTAAATTAACGTTAGATATACAACGCAATCATATAAATATATTTTTAAATCTCCCCATAATGCTTACATTTCAATCTCAGATATTTGTATTTTTTTTATGATACTACCCGATTCAATCTTTAAATGTTTCTCTTCCTCTCTTCCCAGTATGTGCATAAACACATGATGTTACAATAAATTAAAGTAGAACTTAAATAGATAATTGATCTCATCTTACTTTCCCAGTTCTACTCTTTGGAAATAGAGAAGATTCACGTTAGAGTAACTCTAAGGGTGCTTAATTCCAAATTAGTGACGTTTTATATACGTAATTAGATGGTGGTACAAGATTCTTAGGCAGAATTTAATAACTCGGTAGAAGAGAAGACTTGACTATTATACGGAATAAATATTCAAACATTGTTAAGTCAACTTGACCAAGAACCAATAATGAAACTAGTACCTAGTATATTCTTCAAACCTTCTACCAAGAATAATCACAACACTGTCGCAATGTGTGTGTTGATTGTTTTTTTTTTTATTTTTCTTCAATTGTAATAATACAAAATTTGTTAATAGATGTATTTTTTTGTTTCAGCTGGTCGGCGGCGAGTTTGATATGGAACTCAACTTTGTAATTCAAGATGCTCAAAACATCAAACACATGCTTGAATTACTTGACCACTGTCCGCCCAATTTACAGGTAAGTTTTCATCATCTTACACCATTGAATAATCATTTCAGACTTGAGGTTACTTGTCATATTGGTAGTTGGTGCTATCAGTGTACAATTTATTGGATACAACAAATTTTTAGCAGGAATGATGGTATTTTCTCTTGTCAAAATTGAATAAAAATTTGGTATTCAACCATGGATGTTAGAGGAGAAAAAAATTTTGTATTTGCGGCTGATATCTGAAGATCTTATTTTGGTATTTCAGCTTTCACAGATCCTGATTAATCCAGATAGTAGGATAGACACTACAAGATCAACTTTTATAACAATTGTTTTATTTAAAAGGGTGTTGGTTATTCACCCCAGCTTTACAACTTTATTGCCTATTTTTTAATTAATTTTAAACACCCTTCTTTTACAAACATATATATGCGGTTTAGTATAAAAAGAAAAACGTGTTAAAACGAATAAATTAAATTTTTGTCCTTTTTTTTTTCTTCTTTCTCTCTTTTTTCTTTTCCACTCTTGCAAATATGCATCAAGGAAAGAAGAAGAAAAAGAAGGAGGAGGAACTTTACTTGGTTATACAATTTTCACGTTAATTTATTAAAATGTTAACCGGAACGAGAGAAAAAAATTGCGCCGCCAAGAAGCGAAACAGCGTGAAATGTTTTAGATTTAGGAGCATAGAAGAGAAATAAATGAATGAATGGTAACAACCCACAAGAAGGAGGAGAAGAAGACGACGATGTGACGACATTTATAATTAATATTTTGTTTTATCATTCATTTCAAAAAGATTTAAAAAAAAAAGTTGCAACTAAATAGGGAAACTTTCCAGCTTTTATGAAAATGAATACTCGTCAATCGACAGGTTTTATCGATTTAGCTTCATAGATTCCTAAATTAATTTTACAATTCTTAACAAATGAATTCGATTTCCTGTTCAAAAGGCATATGAAACGGCTTTTTCCATCTCAACCATCAGTCGTCTCTGTTTTGCCTGTCTTCCTCTTTCTAATTTGGATCGCTTGCTGATCTTCCACACTACTTTGTGATCTTTCTTTTTTCTGTTCCTCCTGCGGAATCAGCTAAAGGGATTATAGTCCTCGTATAACTTTTTTGCTTACTTACCCATGTTCCAGACTCATCGAGGTGTTCTACCAAACTATTGTCCAGGCATTTGAAACAGAATTGATCTAATTCATCAATTATTGAAATAAGCTTAATGCGAAAGTATGACGATGATTTGATGTTCTGGGGCTTCTCTGCACTACGACCTTATAGATCTATTGTGCTCCCTGTATCACTCTTCCGGGTTCAAGGCCCCTGGAGAGGATCAATCTAGGAATGGTTCATGCCCATCCCTCAGGCCTAGGTGTCTGGAACTGGAGAGGATTATATTCCCATTGCACCAGTAGAGACGCTCGACTTGGTTGAATTTTTGCGGCAAGCCGAGTTCGAACTCGAGTCCAATTTTACCTTGAATTACTAAGCCCCAGCTTATCCGATAAGCCACGTCGCCTCCAAAGCGAAAGTAAATTAACCTTAAATCAAATATGGCTCACAGATTCTTTAGCTCTAATATTTGGGGCGGACCCTCTGGTATTTAGACCATCACTAATAGGGAGTTTTCCTAGAAGTTTTTATGCTACTAGAGGATTATCCTCCTCTTTTCTGCCAATACAAATAATCGAGAAAGATTACATAATATTATAGCAAGTGTATTTTGTATATTCAAATCCCCTAAGATCGAGGTAGTTTTTTGGATTATTGGAGTTACTGGTCAACAATTGATATTAGATTGAATTTTCTAGTAAAAAGTAGTTAAAAACTGTTCCGGCATACCTCAGACCCTCATCACTGAAATTTAATGTAGATTTACAAATAATTGTAATTTAAAAGAAGGCCTGAGATGTGCAGAAATGTTGATACCTTCAGTATTAAGACCTTTTACTAAGAAATTCAATCAATTTATAAATTATTGACCAACAACTTCAATTGTCCAAAAAAGAACCTACCTGAGATGATTTTAATTTATAGTTCTTGGACTCTAGCAACCGTTTTCCTGTGTGTGGTTTCTTAGATAAATTCCAAAATAAATTTTGCAAATACCCACATGTCTTCTTCCAGTCTATCATTGTTGTGGATATTTGAAATATATTAATTTAATTTTCCTCAAATCCTCAAGATAGAGAGGATTTATCCAAAAACAAACAAAGAATATTCTTTAGTGGTTATAATAATCTTTTATTTATTTAAGGCTAAATAAAAGATAAACAGACAGAGATGATGATTCGTGCTCTATCGCTTAATACGAAAAGAGATAGAGAGACGTAAGCCAAGTCACATAAATATCCATCCATCCATTGTATGAGTGCCTCTGATGTTGTTGTTGTTGTTGTTGTTAGTGGTTTATGTAAATTAATTAAATGTTTGCCAGTGACAACTGAAGGGCCTGAAAATGCCTCCCCTCTATCCGCCTTTCCTGATCAGTTCAAAATGATTGATGAGTGAGTCGCACACTGTTGCGAAATTGTCACATTTCCATGTTTATTATTTTGCCTACGTAAAAAGTGAAGTTGGACAGAAGAAGGGACACCTGCAGCGATCAAAAATAAATGGTTTTCCTTTTGGAGAAGAAAAAATACTCTATATTTTATAACAAACGGTTCAAGAACATCCTTCTATTGGACAATATTTTATTCTAATGCGATTAGTTTACGAGTAAACAAACATGCATACATATGTTCATCCAAAATACATTCAGGTTTAGTAATTACTTAAATAGCAATGAATTACTTTTAAATCCTAATTTGCGAGATAAAATAAGTGTGTCTATGAATAGATAAATTTATCAACTGTATTTTCATTCAAATTTTTTCTACGTTTGTATATATATTTTTTTTATTTTGAAAGAAAATTGCTAAAAAGAGAGAGTTGACACGAAGAAAATGTAATTTCCCGTTAGTCACTCAATCAAATCCTTATCTTCTTTTATTTATTTATAAATTTGATGTATGCGTCATTATTTATTTATTTTTTTAAGATCAAAGAAAGATATAGTTTAAAAGAAGTCTTTGATAAACCATAAATTCTAAGTGTGAAAATATAAATTCTTTTAGAATGATATTTTGTGGGTTCCCTTAGATAGAAACCTCACTAGCATTCACGATTCTGGATTTCTGCAAAATTTTTCTACAGAACTAACATTGTAGTTACTAAAGAATTACCCAAAATGAAAGGACCTATAACGGGTAACTAATTCCAAAAATTAAAGAACTTAGTTACAACTGACTAGTTTAGGAATTAAATAAAATTAGTCGTTTAGGAGGAGATATGAAACAAAGATATCAATATACGTAATTTATATAAATTTAACAAGTGAATTAGAAAGGGAAGAGAAGAACATTCTCTCTTTTGGGGGGTGCTAATTGTCTGTCAGAGAGTGTGTCTGTCTGTCGATATATCTGTGTGTGGGTGGGGTGTGTGTTCAGACGGCGGCCTTTCAGCTCATTAGATAATGGGATGCAATCGCTTTGAGGGAGAGAGAGAGAAAGGAAATATCTCTTAAACAAGGACATTAATTAGTACATCTGTTAAATATCACCAGTCACAAGATCATCATCTAAGGATCAAAAATAATGATGTTTTCCTATTGAAAATCCCTAACAAATCATCTTTCTTTTTCAAAGAATAGTTGAAAAAAATCAAGAATGTGATTAAAAGTGAGTTCCTGTATCAAATCAAAGAGAATCGTTTTTTATAATTTAGTTAACTCTTCTAGAATAGTATTGTTTTGGGCCATTAATTAAAAAAAATAAACTATATAGTTTGAAAAGAAATTAATGGCTGAGTGATAATAAACAGGAACAGGTAGATGAAGGCAGCGACCTATATGCATCAATCTAAACAACATTAACAATTTATCGTCCTGAAGATGGGAGCGACGAGTTCCCGAAACGTCGACGATATTTAAATAAAGTTTTTGTTCTTTGCTGGCTGCCTTCATCTACCTGTTCCTGTTTAATAAACTATATATTAGCATTAACAAATGAAACCAGGGGTTCTCTTCTATCAAAATACTACTGTCCCTATGTGGTATAGATGAAACTTATGAGTCCATCGTTGGTGGGAAAAAACAGCTTTGTTGTAATTCTCCTTAAGTGGTGTTGCTGAAGTTGGTTTATTAAAGAGAAAGAAAACGCTATATTTTCAGCAATTTTTTTTATTAATTCGTTAGCAAGGCGATATTTCCAGATATTTCGGAGACCTATCGGCACCCCTTCTTCAGTGGAGAAGGAGTGCCGATAGGTCTCCGAAATATCTGGAAATATCGCCTTGCTAACGAATTACCGTAATAAAAAAAATTGCTGAAAATATAGCGTTTTCTTTCTCTTTAAGAAACTTATGAGTGCCTCCTTATTTTATTTCCCCGGATATTTAAGAACTCTTTAATTGAGGAAGCAATTAGCCGAGGGGATAAAGCAGTTAAGCTTATAATCCTGAGTTGAAAACAACTCGAGTTCAAATTCACCTCAAGACAAAAAACTATCGAACTCTATTTAAGATGCCTCCTACTGAGGTAGGAACCCACCTGAGTATTATTCCCATGAAAGTCTTCTCAGAGTGACAGGTCTGGTGGCACTTCTGATTGGAGTAAGAATTTAGAAGGGGTTTTGAAGGAACAATTATTTTAAAGCCTCAGTGGCCCCGCAAACCCCGCGATTCGTGGGGCAAAAAAATTACTGGCAGATACGTTCGGGTAGCAAGTCTAAGGTTGAAGGCACACCAATTGAGCAAAAACGTTTTTGACTAATCGTGCCTAAAACTGTTTTTTTCAATGCTTTTCTATGGGGTCAACGCACACCGAGGAGGCAAAACACAATTGGACATGATTCGACATTATTGAACAAAATGTTTTGCCATTGAGCGTTTGCTCAATCTGTACGTAACATCAGCAAAATGTTTTGCTCTTGGACAAAACGTTTTGTCCGAAAACGTTTTGCTCAATTGGTGTGGGTTCAGCCTAAAATTTTCTTCCTACTTAATGGAATTATTCATTTTGATTTTTTGTGATCATGGTTTTTACTTGTAAATTATTCCCTTTAATAATGGAGCCCGGAAAAAAGGTTGAGGGATCTAAAATAAGTTACGCCATTGTAAAGCCTATTAAGATTAAGATTTGGAATTGAAATTACATTGTAGGAAATAATTTCTTGTCATCGTCTAAATAGATTGATCAAAAATTTCAGAATATCTGGGATAAAATGAGTTCTGATCATGTTTCATGATTATTCTTCCCTCTATCTAGATTTCATCCTCTAAGGCCGGTATCACACTGGGACACCAGAGTGGCGCAACCAGTTGCGACACCACTCAGAATACACGTAAGCATATGGAGCATATCTCACTTGGTGTCGGATTGGTTGCTCTACAAATTTGGTTGCGCCACCAGCCGTGCAGTGTCCGTACATCCTACTGGTGTCTCCACCGCTGTGGTGGCGCCACCAGTCAAATGTATAGAATTATACGGCGCTTCACTCACTCGGACACCAGTTGATGGCAACCGCTAGTGAAAGGACCTGTTTTTCCGTGTGTTTTCATCATGAGTTTCGATACAAGAAAGATTTATCATAGAAATTCAGAGCAGATCTTTACTTTGGGATACTTCATCAAACGAATGACGCGATTGACATCCGCACATAGTTAAAAAATTTGTTAGGATACTTTCCGCAAAACATCGTACAAGGTTGTAAATACTCCAGTTATCAAACGATCGGCAACAAAAGGATGTATCCAAAATTTCCTCTTTTTCTCCAGCTTCTTCGTCGCACATATATACCTCTTCAACGTCCATATTGCAAATTGAATTTGAGATCAGATTTTTAAAATGAGCAGCACTGCTGGTGTCTCTCTTGGTTGCCTGATTGGTTGCTCGGTTTGGTTGCTGCGGTAACCACGGTGTCGCCACTGGTTGCGCCACCGTGGTGTCCCAGTGTGATACCGGCCTAAGAAATATTATCTGCAAAAGAAAGTATAGTAATCTGATCATTTAATTATATTATCATAACTCGAACCGAATACATTGCTATTTGTATACCCAAATTCTTAAAATTACAGTCTATTTAACGATAAATTTGAATCACTCTAGTTATATTGTTATTAGAGTTATAAGAATATTATTATTCAAGTTTTCTTATTATATAAATAAAATTATCATTTGAATATATTTTCTTAAAAGGATTTTCTAATAATACCTCTCTTCCCTAGGTCTAGTGACTTGTGAATGAATTTAAATTAGAAGTCACCTTAAATAACAGCAAACGAGTACGAGATTAAACCCGACGTAAATAACAACGAGGCTTAACAGAGAGAGGAGGAGGAGTAGGTCATATCAGAGTGCATTATGTGTGTTCATTGGGTCCAAGCTGTCGAGATTGTGTGTGTATGCTCACCATCCCTGTCTCTCTTCTCTCACCCTGATATCGATTAGCGCCCTCCTGGCGCCACCGTTGCCTGCTGGGCGAGGCTGCGTCGTCGTCGTCATCATCTCTCCTTCTCACTCTTTCCTCTTTCCAGAGAAGCTTTAATCATTCGATTAAACTTGTCACCCTCATCTATCCGATTACTTATTTCATTTTTTTTTATTTTAATTTCCTTTCCAAACAAAAAAAAAAAGTTTGCTAATTTTAAAAGGTATGCAGAAATATAAATATTAGGAAAATATCCTTCATTCTAATTGGGAATTTGATTTCATCATTCTTCCGAGAATTTTTTTTTTAATAATTACGGATCTAATCCAATTTTCAATCTTTTCATACACTATCTTAGTATTTATTGCACTATTTGTAGGAATTAAGAGTTTCTTGATAAAACAACTCATTGATGTGCAATTGAAAGCATATTAAGCTTAGAGGAAGAAGAGGAAAAGGGAATGGATAATGCTTCCATTATTTCAAAGGTTATTATAGAACGATTAAGTCAAAATAAGTGCTGCTTTATTTCAAAATTTTCTCTTAATTTTACTAATATCAGATATAATATATTCCAGGTTAGGTTAAGTGAAGGTTCCCAGAGGAGAAAATTCACTTAGGCTATCAATATCTCTTTTGATACCACGGAGGTGAGTTTATCTCCCTCTTTAGAGATTTTAGAAATGATGGATAATTTGTGGAGCTTGATCACGAGTTGTATTGCAACTCTAGATCTGTAATATACAACTAGCCACGTGCCTTAGCGTGAGATTGAAAAATATTGTTAAATTTTGTTAATGAAACAAATAGAACGAGATTGCTCAGTAGAATACAACACCTAGTAATTTAATACTGTAGTTGACTTAGAATACTGAATGTTCATGTAATACAATATAATAATGAAATTGTGGTTTCTATTCAAACCCAAAAAAGTTGATTTAAAATAAATTATTATAAATCCCGATTTTCAAAAAATCGTTAGTAGGCTTATTTCTAATTCAAAATCCAATATAGAAAATGGATATAGGTTTATTTAGAATATAAGGCTTTTTTTATACTTTTAATAGAATTTGAATTAGAATTTAATAGCAATAAAAAAGCCATCCTGGTGATCCCAATTCCCCTTACTAATATTAACCCCTAGGGTGGAATATCCATCCCCTAGTTGAGATCTTTTCTCCTGCTACTGCTGTTGCTATTCGATTACAATGAAACTCTCAAACAATTCACTTTTAATGGCATAATACCATCAGTCTTCTCTGAGAGTTAATTTGAATAATGATGATATTATATCAATAAAAGTGAAGGGTTTCAGAATTTCATCAACCTTTATCTGAGATTGACTGTGCTTCCTAATTTTATGGGAGATATTGGTGATACTATCTATTTTCGTTTAATTCGTTATCTAGTTTGTCTCAGTTCCAGAGAGATGCCAAATAAATGTAAATTTTTTTATTTGTTAGATGGTTCCAAATAATAATAATTTATCAATTTAAAAGCTAAAAAGATTTGTAGAAACAGCCAAAGGATCATTCAAATTACAAAGATGAGCAAAAGAGAAGTTAGTACTGGTTGTCAGTTGGTATTGACGATTTTTCTTTTTGGACAATCTTATTTAATAGCAAGACGATCATAGCGTGCGTAAGCTTTTTACAGTTACTACCTTTTTGAGGTCACCATCAGGTCTATATCTCAATTAAAATCAAAGCAGAGACAATTTTTCATATACAGATATGTAGATACCTTTGAAAATCTAAACTCTTTGCCTAGCTTGGAGCTTATCTAGTGATCTGTTTTAGTGTCTACCTTGAACTTTCTAAGTTTTGTTTACCGATGGAGGGATGTTCCAAACTTGAAGAGTGTTTCTTTTGATATCTCCATTTTATGTGTGTTATCGTTCTTTAGATTCTCTTCTGTCTCTTCCATTTGTTTAATATGTCTGCTTCTTTGTTCATCGCAGAAATCTTCTTTTAAATGATTCTTTTACCTAAGTTTTCTGAAAAGAAATAAACTGCAATCTTGTGATCTATTGTGTTTCTCTATTAGTCTTTTAGTAAAGGTCTCAAGGAGAGGATATATAATTATATCTAGGAATAGTTCAGTGCAGATTGTTTGTAGATGGCCTTGAGAATGATCAATTTTATTATAAGGACATCGGCCAAAAATAAATACTTTTGCTTATTATCTGTTTTATTTGTAGATATTTCGATTCCAATGACATAGAATCATCCTCAGTACAATCAACAGATGTTTTGGAAATCGTTAATTCCTCCCATCCAACATGACAAAACAGCTGAGCATTCATGGGCGTACACAGCGAGGGGCAGGAGGGGCAGCTGCCCCTCCCCCTAGAAGCAAGAAAAAAATTAAATGCTTATAAAGTGATGAAATGAAACAACATTAGGTAGGGCGATAGCGACGGGGACTCGTTAGGACTCGAGGGTTTTTATGCCTTTAATTCGAAGGCTTTTCCCCTATATATATATATGAAAAAGTCTGGACGACCATGATCTGCCCCCCCTGAACGACCATGATCTGCCCCCTCTAGATTTGATCCTGGGTACGCCCTTGTGAGCATTCATTATGAAAATTGCATTCATGGAATGCTCAGCTGTTTTGTTATGTTGGATGGGAGGAATTAACGATTTGCAAAATATCTGTTGATTGTACTGAGGATGATTCTGTCATTGGAATCGAAATATCTACAAATAAAACAGATAATACCCAAAAGTATTTATTTTTGGCCGATGTCCTTATAATAAAAAATACATGTAGTTCATTCCTTTGCTTACCCCTCAGACCCTTGGTACCTGTTACTGGGGTATATATCCTACCACCTGCTGAATTTTTAGGCTTACGTAAGCGGTGATCGATCTCGACCTCTCTATTTTATATCATTATAAAATTTTCCAGTTATTATTTAATATTCTCAAATAATGCGAATGTATTATTATTTCATAAATAAATAAATGATTCATGATAACCTATTATCTGTCAGATAATGAGGTTAGATATTAATCATTATTCAAGTTATCAAATTAAAGTGTCAATAATTTAATTTCCCACTCTCGTTCGCTATTCGAGAAACTTGCCCTAGCTGCATAATTACACTCTCCATTTAAACCTATTAGGAAATACTCTCTGGCTCTTGATCATTTAATTATTCCTTCAAATAAGAAGAAGAACCTTGAGAAGGAAAAGGGATGGGTGTCAAAGTCTTATGCGCCGCCTAATAAACATTTCACTATTATTTATCTTGTCATTAAGAAGAAGAAGGAAATTTCTTTGGTTCATCACTAACAACAAATATTTTTAGTGACTGTATTTATCATCATTAAATCAAACAAAAATAATATGCTTTGATTCATTATTCATTGATTTTTTTTTTTTTTTGGAAGATAAAAGCTTGTAACGAGATAGTCTCTTTAAACTTTAATTTTCTTTGTAAAAACATATTTTGGTTTGTAAACATCAAAGAGTGAAAGATGATATAAAAAAAGTATTTATTTACCATTAATATTTTGAAATCAATATTTTTTTATGAAACAATTTTTTTTTTTTACTTTTTTAGGTTATGTCCATATCAATATCAAAATGGTTGTTTAATAAATATTACAAGGCCCCTGTACCAAAGCACAATGGGAGTATATTACTCGCCTCTTTTGGGTCATAATCCCAAAATATTACACTTTTTTTTTATATATTTGATTTTCGGCTAGTAGCCATACCAAAAATTTACATTTTGTATGCATTCATAAAAATACAAAATAAAAACAAGAAAAATTATTCAAATTTAAAAAGTAAAATAATACTCGATCCATACAGGTATAATTAAATATTTATTAATTCATATACCCGAAAAAAGTAAGGAGTAGTTGAACCACGGATCCATCAATTTGTACTCGATGTGCCCATACCACTAGACCACAGCACGGCATTCGGGTATATGAATTCACTTGGAAAACAATATAGGGTTATATGATTATTTTTGATGTGTGGACGAATGTTGAGATGGCTTCTTATGTTTTTGCTGTGGGATTCTTTAGAATTTGTGTCCACTTGGTAGGATCTCAGAATCTTGGCAACTTCCAGTTGCTGTCTTAGATTTCTGAGATTAGAGCAGTAAAATATAAAATGTACTAGCGTGACTAAGGTTTTGGGAGAGCCTTAGCAGAAGGGCGAAGTTATTAGGTGGAGTCCATGTAGATCAGCCGGTTATCTAATGTGGTTTATTCGGAGCCGGTTTATTGTTACTATTTCTTTTCTATGGGAGAGCCGAAAATTTCGAAAACTATAGAGCTTTTGCCACAAGGTATAATTTTGCCCACTTAGAACCTTGTATAGTTCCACGAGCTGGACAACTATTCCCTTTTTATGGAATATACGCTGTCTCGTCAAGATATCGAGGTTCACTTCTGGATTGTGTAGGGTGTTTTGATTCAACTTATTGAAAGGAGGCGATTAGCCTAGGGCAGCGGTTCCCAACCCGTGGGCCGCGGCCCAGTTGTGGGCCGCGAGCTGATTGGAACTGGGCCGCGGACTTCTAAGAAAAGATAAAAATTATATATATTTATATAAAATTATATATATACACTGGGCCTCAGAGTTTTTTTACGGAAAAAGTGGGCCGCACATCAAAAAGGTTGGGAACCACTGGCCTAGGGGATAAGCAGTTAAGCTTAAAATCCTGTGTTGAAGACAACTCGAGTTCAAATCCACCTCATGACAAAAAATTCTTCAACCTTATTTGAGAAGGAAAGGGAACCCACCTCAGTATTATTCCCATGAAAGTTATTCCTCAGATAACTTGTCAGTTCTGACACTAATGGCTGAATAGATTGATATAATATTTAATCGACTACATTGTGAGACTTTTCTTTTTAAATATAAAAATTATTTATTAACAGAACATTATACAACTTCTTCTTCTTCTTCTGTCCTAGCCTGATTATTCCCTCGGTGCGGGGTCGGCCGACCTTATTCTGCCCCCTCCACTCTCCCCTATCCAATGCTGTTGTCTCCGACAGGTCAAGCTCAGTCATGTCTCTCTTGATCCAATGAAGCCAAGTCATCCTAGGTGCTCCTCTTCGTTGTCGTCCGAGGAGTACGCGTCATCGCCACACTACTACTCTCTTGGCGTACGATATGTTTAAACCAGCGGAGACGCCATTTGCGCATCTTCTCAGTGATTGGCGCTATGCCAAACCTGCTCCTGAATAGAACATTACCAGTATACAACAAAAACATTAAATCCAGTCATTTTGACAACCAAACATTTTCCCAACTCCATCAATATTGACGAATCTGACAATCCTCCTTCTCGAAATATTAACTTTCTTCAATCCTTCATTGTCGTCTTCGTACTTTCTTTCTTTAACAACACCTGTTTTTCACTTTTCCTTCAAATTGATATCGTCCTTTTGGCAGGTGATCCATTCTAGCCATTCTATAATTAGAGAGGACGTTTTGATATGCGAGCCACTAAGGGAAAAATTATGTATGTCATGATATAATTCCTTTTTACAAAAAGTTTTTTCACAGTGACTCCATTGACGCGAGCAAGTTCGATTGAATAAATAAATTATTTTAATTTGGAAAGCAACTGCTGGTGTATTTTCTCCATAACCTTAAATTTTTTCCTTATTTGACGTTCTTTTGAATTGAGCCAAGTTTATAGTTTTGCCAATAATACTATGGATTGGGGTTTACTTCCCATCCTAAGCGGCAAAAATTTATTGGATACCAATCAATTGAAATAAATAGAAAGACTTTAAAAGAAAATACTCGTAAAAGCTCACGATATTTTTTTTAATTATGAAAAGATGAATAGTTTCAAATAAAGAATTTAAATTAGGATGTGTCTTTTTATGACGCCTTCTTAAATTCAATATATCACATAACCTTAATTCATTGAATTATATTTTACGTAGGATTTTTTTTTTTGTTTTTATTGTTATACGATAAAAAGCATTGTTTATTTTTATTTTATAGTAGAGTAATATAATCTGATTTTTTATTGAGGTGGAAAATATTTGACCATGTTGAGTTTTTTTTTTTTGCTCTTCTTATCTCAGTTTATCCCTTATAAACCCAACCCCTCACCCCCCCCCACCCCTTCCACTTTACCTTTTCTAAACTCCATCCACTTGTGGAGATGGACATTTCGTCCCCATTAAATGTGAGATGCTTTTCGGTAATGGAATCGGCTAGATCTTGATCCGAGACGACGACGACGACGAGGGACGACGACTTCAAATTTGGATCAATTTGTGATAAGATTCTAAGCACGCCTGCCTCTTTGCCAAAATAAACTCTTCTCTCTGACTGACTAAATGTTTGTCTTTTGCCAATAGAGCGAGACGGTCTGTCTGCATTTAAGAGATACTCTCTCTCTCTCTCTCTTGGTAGTCTAACCATTGCATGAATTACTTAGTATTTCTGTATGCTGAGACGAAGGTTCGAAAATTGAAATAGTAGTAAGTAAACACCTGAAAATCAACACTAGAGAGACAAAGTTCTCTTGTAACTATTATTAATTTCATTTTTAAAATATTTCTAGGATATTTTAATAATAAAAATAAAGTTTGGTAGGAATTTTAGTTTTGGTTTAGAGTTTCTAATAAAATAAAACGAATGATTTGACAGTTGACTATCGAGTTGAGGTTATGCAATTTTTATTCAAAGATGGCGTCAAGTTTCTTCATACACTACTTGAATCAAATTAATAAAATGAAATTTTTCATAAATAGACTATTTGTAGAAGAAAATACATTTTATTGCTGGTTACTGGTAGACATTCAACAACCTTCTTCATCTAGAATAGTGGCTACCAAGTTCATAATTTTTATATAGGACAAAATTCATAGTCGGGGGGGGGGGGGGGGTAAAGGGGGTAATTACCCCCCTCGAAAATGTATTTTTAATGTAAAATTTTAAAAATTAATACTTAAAAATTTGTTTTGCATTTATATTCTGGCAAACAAGTACAGAATGTGCCTTTAAATTTCCGAAATTAAGAAAAAATAGTGTGCTGTGCGACCAGTCACACCAGATTACCCCCCCCGAGAAACACCTCTGGATCCGCCCTTGTTCATAGTATTTACCTAAATTATTTCTTTTAATCTTAGAGTTTATTGTTAACAAATATTGTGTTGAGGTTATGCCATATTTAATCAAAGATGGCGTCAAGTTTCACCATATACTACTTGAATCAAATTAATAAAATGAAATTTTTCATAAATATTTGTATAAAAAAATACATTTTATTGCTGGTTTCTAGTAGACATTCAACAATCTTCTTCATCTGGATTAGTGGCTATCAAATTCATAATTTTTATACCCGGCAAAATTCATAGTATTTACCTAAATTATTTCTTTTGATCTGACAGTTTACTGTTAACAAATATTGTGTTAAGGTTATGCCATATTTAATCAAAGATGGCGTCAGGTTTCTCCATATACTACTTGAATCAAATTAATAAAATGAAAATGCATTTTATTGCTGGTTTCTCGTAGACATTCAACAACCTTCTTCATCTGGATTACTGGATGTCCTTCTATCTTCTTTCCAGATTCATAATTTTTATATCGTACAAAAATGATAATTTTTTTCTAATTCTTTTGATCTGACAGTTGGCTGTTAACAAACTATACCAAATATTGTGTTGAGGTTATGCCATATTTAATCAAAGATGGCGTCATATTTCTCCATATACTAATTGAATAAAATTAAACTTTTTATATAAGCTTACAGTATTTATAAAAAAGAAGGATTTAGGTTTTTCGTTAATTTTCGCTTTCTTTCTTCTTTCCAGATCCATAATTTTTTTTATAATTTCATTGACATATAAAAAAAAAAAAATTGATTTATTATATTAATTTTAACCTTTCAATTGATTCAAATTTATTATTTTGTAACAGGTGTATGTGTATGTATGTGTATATAGGTGCAATTATTATTAACTTTTGACAATGCCTCCATTAATTAAGCTTCTATTTGTATTTATTATATGTGAATTGTTTAATTTAAAATTGTTTATCTATTTTCTATATTCCATATTAAATTATTGATAAAATGTTTTCTATTGGATATATTGAATTTGTTTTCAAATTATTATATTAGTAATTCAAGAGAATCAAAATTACTATTTTTTTTTTTTTAAATTGAATACTCAATATCAAATATCATAGATGGAGAGATATTTAAACAAAGATTCAACAGCAGGAAATTTTTTCGGTGGATTTGAATCTTAAGTTCTGTCGGAAAAGTGTACATCAGTGCTGCCAACACTCCGGCTTTTTTAGACAACTTCCGATTTTAATCAGGCTTTTTCCCAAATTCTCCGACTATTTTTTGAAATTTCACAATAAATTCATTTGATATCACAGAAGTGGGTAGAATTGCTATGATTTTGGCAATAAATAAAAACCAATTTGGTGAGTTTTATTTTCCGTAAAAAATGTAGTCATTTTTAGTAATGCGGGTAAAATTGACTAAAAAAAAAGGTCAAATGATATGAATTTTGTATAGAAAATTTCTCCGACTTTTTTCGATTGGAATTTCCGGCCTCTCCGGCATTTTTCATTCGAAATCTTCGGCTTTTTTGGAAATCTTGGTTGGCAGCACTGGTGCACATTCGGCTTCCGGATTTAGGTCCGTGAATGAAGAATTCATAATTCGTGGTCAGGTTTCCGTGATTCAAGATCCCTCACTTATGACCGACGAATTTGTAGACAGTTTTCCCAGCGTTCCTTTTTTCTACTTGTCTTATTGTATATCGTCATAATAAAGCGTTGATGTTGTTCAACTATGATATGCGCCATTTCTACGGTGTTGATGTGACAATATCGAATTCAGAATTTTTATTTTAATTTATGAACGACATTCTCCTTCCCTTCCTAAAAGGTTCCCTTGACCCCCTGATATGGTTGTACAAATACATATACAAATAATTGAATAAATAACAAACACAAAAACTCTAGAGATTAAATTATGAAACAAACAAAAATATAAATAAATAATTCTCCGGAGGGCGTTATTGATTTTATTTTATTAAATAAATAAATAGCCTTTATTATTACGTATTATAGATATAGATATAATCTTTTTTTAATCCAAATTTTTCACTAAATTTCATTGACTTTTCGATTTTTCAGAATAACAAGATTTTTTTTTTAAAGTGGAACTTTTATTTGTTTTTATTTATAATAATCCAATCAATTAGCTGAAGAGATGAAGCTTATAATTCTGAGTTCAAATTCATCTCCATGGTAAAAAAATAATCCAGCATTGATGAATCTCCTGATGAAGGAAACTCTCCTTAGTTTTTTGCCTACTGGTAACTCCAAAGAAAGCGATTAATATTCCATGGAGTAACCAACCAATTATTGTCTCGTCCAAAGAAAGCTATTTCATGGAGTAACCACGATGTGTCAGTTTTCACAATTTTTACACTAAAAAATATCTAATTTCTGTTAAATATTATATGTGTGAAAAATTTTGGCGACTATAAATATTTCAATCAAAATTAAATTATAATAAGAAAAATACATCTCAAAAACTGAATTTAGGAGCCATTTCCAGAAAAACAAGATTTCTTTATTTATAATAATCTAATCAATCCGAGGAGATGAAGCAGTAAAGCTTATAATCCTGCTAAATATTTTTCGAGATCTCTATATTTGAATAAGATAATAGTGTTCAAAATACCTCGATTCGGACCTATCATAGATATATTCAACAAGACTGTGAGTGTTTTTTATTGGTGAGGCCAAACATCCCATGGCCCCCGGGAATCGAACCCAGGATCTCCGCCTTTCCGGGGCATAGGCGTCTGCCTTGCACCAGGGCACGGACCCTCCACCTGCACCAAGGGAAGTGAGTTTTATTGGTGCAGGTCGAGGGTCCGGTGGCCTGGTGCAATGGACAGCACCACTATTCTCCGGAAAGACGGAGATCCTGAGTTCGATTCCCGGGAGCCATGGGATGTTTGGCCTCACCAATAAAAAACACTCACAGTCTTATAATCCTGAGTTGAAAATAACAAGCGGTTTTCAAATAGTGTTAGAGAAACCTAAAAAAAAAACTTTGATGTTCCGTGTGAATTCACCAATTCTATATCTAAACTCAATTTAAAGTTTAAATCTAAAATGGAAATTAACCCGAAACAAGTTCAATTATTTGTTCTGGTTCTAGTAATTACGGTACATGGTCTGTCTGTGTGTCAGTATGTCTGTCTGTGTGTCTGTGAACAAAATATCCCAAGATCGAAAAGAGCTAGGAAGTTGAAATTTTATATTTAAGTTAGACACCCCCATAGGACGTGACATGAAGAAGCTTTTGAACAAAATCGACCAAAGAGTACTAGTACTTTACTGATGCACTTTTTCAGTTTTTTTGATTTTCTCAAAATTCGCTCCAACGATTTTGTTTAAAATTCAAAAATCAATTATTTTTTAGATGCTCTTTTAGCCATTGAAATCTTCTGAAGACCATTTTACTCTTGTACTTCATAGAAGAGATAGGAGAATTGGTTGCTATGGTAACAAAATATAAATAATTTCCCAGACATAAATTTTACATCTGAATTCAAAAGTACCGTACTGCCGGGAACTAAATATATCTCGACAAAAAAAAATCTGGTGCGACAGTCTCACCAGATTTTTAAAATTATTTTTCCTTTATTATACATTGCTTTTAATAAAGGTTTCTAAAATATTAAATAAGACCTCTTTTGAAGTAATGCCTGTCTTTCTTCCAATGTAAAAGATCATAACTACCGAACACAAAAGATATGCAAATGATATTGTAATAATAATTCCCTTTCTTGAATCATCATCATCAGCATCACTATTAGAGAGAAAAACAGGAAACAGGGACAAAATGGACACGATAGAAGAGGTCTTTTATTAAATCTAACAGAGAGAACAAAACATGAAACGTGTTCTAAAGTAAGTAAGAAAAGGAAGGAGGCACCAGCAGGATATGAATATTTACGACGACAGGCTCTGTTGTTGTTGTGATCTGCCTCTAACAGTCAGTCTCCTCTAAAAGGGGTTTATTTATTGTTAAAGAGTATTGATCAAATGATGCTGGACCAGAGCCTAGTTAATTTTCTTTGTTTTATGGGCATCATCACTTAATAAAATCGTTAAAATTTCTCATATAAAGTTTTTTTTATTTTTTTAGCTTTACCCATTCAATATTTTTATATACAATGGAATCCCGATATTTCGTAGTCCGATTATTCGTATTTCCCAAAACAAACTTGCCGATCCCCAGAGAAAAACCCGATAACTGGTATAAAAACAATGCATTTCCGTCACCTCGGTAATTTGTATTATTTTTATGCTCGAGATCACTTAAAACTTATAATTCGTATTTCCTGCTTAAAAATCTCGTTGATTCATTCTGTTTCCAAGAGTGGGAAAGGAGATCAAGCTTCTCCTACATTTTTTCTTTCCTTTCTACAATTCTCTCTCGTGTTCGTTCATCTGTTGGATCACAGATCATCTACATATATAAAAATTAAATGGGAAAAATCCATGTATGTAAGTAAATATTTATGTAAATGTTAAAATCCACCATTTTCAATGAATCCATTTGAAATTAAGTATACATATAGTATATGGCTCTGGGAGTAACGTAGTAATAATTTGAATCTCTTAAATGTTTTGGAAAATTAATTATAATCAAATTTCTTCAATATGGGAACACAAAATCAACAAGTTGGCTAGGAAATTAGAGAGCGTCCTTTATGCTCTGAGAACCAGCTTCCTACCTGACTATGGGCTGGGGGTGGGGGCTACGCAGCAGTTGAAAAACGAAGAGAGGTGACTGACCCTTTAAACAGTCATAAACAGACCCTTTTGTGCTGTGCCCAGTCGGTACCCTCGCCTGGGTTGAATATAAGATCCTTCCTTAACATCTTAACACTTGCATTGCAACAAGAAATATCCCAAATTGGGAATAAACTTGCTCGCCGAAGGCGAACAAGGGGTCCAGGGGGCGCAGCCCCCCTGGCTAGGCGGAAAGCCCGCCGAAGGCGGGCTTTGCGACTAGTACACATATAAAGGTTAGATAGCTCCACGTTAAAAATTCTGTGCAAATTTAACACTATCTATGATCATTTTTAATTTTCTCCCGATAATTGGTATTCCCGATAATTCGAACCAAACTGTCAGACCCGCGACGCTACGAATTATCCGGATTCTACTATATTTATATAATTTTATTGTATATTTAGCTGCGGTGGTTTTCTTGCCCTTACATTAACAACTATACAAACAACATCTATATATATAATTCGCTAATGTCCGTCTGTCTGTCTGTAACGCTCTATTTAGGCAGCTTCCCGTTGGAATTTTGAAATGCAATTTTATTTGTATAAAGAGGACCTTCTCGGGATTACAGGAAAATTATTTTCATCCCGATATTCCTATATTTCATTTCTTGTGAGTAAATAAAGAGTTCTTTTTATAAAATTTGTGGAGCCCTTGGGCTTGGCGTAGTTGGTAGCGCGCTTACCTTGTAGGTGTACCAAGGGTCAAGGGTTCGGATCCCAGGCAGTCCGATGATTTCATTTAAGCCATTTGGATACCAAATGGCTTAAATAAAAATGCCTGGACCCCAATAAATATATATATTCATAATAACGGTTATCGTTTAAAGTCTTATATGGCCTAAGGTGCCGAAAAGACTGTGTGTATGTGTGTGTGAATGGGAAAAAAGTGTGAGTGTTTTTTGAAAAAAGAAGAAAAATTTGTGGAGTCGAAACTTAAGACAGACATTGAGCCTACTACAGTAAGATTTGGGTGTTCAAAGTAGATCTATTGCATGTTAAATTAGGTGCGACTTTGAACCTCGCGAATTTCACAAATTTCCATTATTACCAGTTAGAGACCAAGGGGATAAAAGTTAGGACCTGTTAGTAAATGGTAGGGTTCGACTGTTAGTAAAAGGCAGGGTTGAATATCGGAGCTCTGTCGGTTACCCTACTCTAAATTGGACCTATTGAGGACCAGAGGGATAAAAGTAGGAGCTAAATTTCGACTCGGGATGTCTGATGGTATGCCTAAACAGCGCTCCATTTTTTGATAGGATATCATCGATTCCTAGTTACGATTGAAATCGTATTACCATAAAGTTGTGACTGATTGTCTTTCACAATTTTTGTTTTACCAAAAAATTAATTCATACTCCGAATACTAAAAGACATTTTATTTATTGATATTAACAAAATTATCAGAAATCACTTTTTTTTGTAAAGTTAATAAATTTTAAAGATATTTGAGATAATTTAAGAGAATTGAATTTTCTAATCTTGTTATTTTCATCTTTTAGATTAGCTTGTCTTTTATTTTATTTATTTTTTTTGTCTCATTATATATGATAATAGATTTTTGGATGCAGTTTGTTTGTATTGACTTTGTAAGAAAAAAAAAAAAAAAGGAGAGAGATTTAACGAACCAAGGACAGAGAAGAAGACACGCGAAAAAATTCAATCGGCTCGATTATAAAAAGGGCTATTGGCAAGAGAAGGAAGAGAGAGAAGGCCTTTATAGGGAAGTAGGGCCCGATTGGCATCGTCCCATTGGACCCTTGGGGGACGTCAATAGGCATTTTCCCGTATCTATCTATCGGATCTCGTATAAATCTCAAGAGAGAGTAGAGAGAGAGAGAAAAGATACGATTTAAATTTTAATTTGGCGCTATACTATCGAGAAAAATGTCAAGATTGATGGATATCTTTAAGTGTATCAAAGCAAGTATGATGTATGGTAAATGATAAAAAAAAAAAATTACAAAAACCGACCATCTCTCAAACAACCATCCAAAGTTTTTTTTCAACAAGTAACAATACAATTCAAGTACGAAAAATAATTAAAAAAACACATTATTTTCATCTCCCGAGTAAAAATTGATTAAAAATTATCGAAGGATCCACACGCCCGCAGCAGGGACACACATTTTTCTTCTGGTCCCTTTCGATCTCTTTTTTTTTTTTAACTTTTTCTGAAGAACGGGTTAATGATACAGATTAATCAATCAAGCATATTTCAGAGTCCTTTTTGGACTTAGAGAGCCTGGAAAACATACCAGAAGCCCGTCTAAATAGCACAAATTAGAGGGATGACAAATTCCTTCATCCAAGGGCCTTAAGAAATCGCTTTTGCACAAACCAATAGTTGGAAAATGCTAGGAACACTCAAATTTCAGCTACAGTGAGCTCCACAATTAAGTCCCCACCTGATAGCTTTAGCCTTAAGTAGGTAAATATATGGCCTTTATGGTAAATATGGTAAATGGTGAAATAATCATAAATTTCAAAAGGTAAAATAAAATCATCTGTAGCGCATTTTAAGTTTTATCTTTTCGGTCATTAATACGCCATATACTTAAGGCTAAAGCTATCAAGTGGGGACTTAATTGTGGCACTCACTGTACAGTAAGAAGATATCTGCACGAAGTTGAAATGACAGCAAAAGGTCCTCTTTTTACCAGAGATCATCGCATTTCAAGACTAAGATTTGCAAATTGGTCATTGAATGATTGGAAGCGCGTTTTGCTCTCAGATTGAGTCCAGGTTCGCTTTACAGGAAGAAGAGAAAGGGTTTGGAGGAGACATGAACAGTGTAGCATCTCATCCAGAGTAGATTTTGGAGGTGGTTCAATTATGATATGAGAAGCAATTAATTTCGTTGCCTGTACCGAGCTTCAGAGTAATTGGAGGTACTCTAAATTCTTAAAGGTACATTAGAACAATATGTAATGCCTTTTGCTTCTTCAATTGGAGAAAGTCGTTCATTTTTAAAAGGTAATGCCCGGATTCTGCTCATGCAGTAAGAGAATATCTTAAAGCGCTCGGCATATCTGTGCTATCATTTCCTGCAAGGAGTCCTAACCTAAATTCTATAGAATATTTGTGGGACAAATGGGGAAGAAGTTTAAGAAGTAGGAAATAGCCTAATTAGACGCTAAAGGAATTGGAAATGATATCAATTGAGGAGTGGGAGAACATATCACAGAAAAGATTACAAAATTTAATTATCTTTATGCCAAACAGAATTCAGGATGTAATAAGAGCGAGAGGAGGTGTCAGAAGAAGAAGGTTAAACTGTTTTTACCTTAACTTTCATTCAAAATAAATTTCATTTCTCAATTTTTCAAGTAATTTCAATTTTTTTTATTAATTTTGCCCATCAACCGTAGGTTGAGGTAAAGTTAATGTAATCGTAAAAAAAAATCGAAATTTTTCTCAAGCTGCCAAAATGCGTTTTGAGGTCCCCTGAATCCATTTAAGAAGTTTTTGGAATGATGTCTGTGTGTGTGTGCTGTGTGTATGTCTGTGGTAATTTTTTTTCGTCAACGAAATTTCAAAAACTATTCATTCAATTGTTTTGAAATTTTGCACCCATAAACTAGGGGTAGAGGCCAAGAACTGAAAAGCTTTTGGTAAACATCGGACCATTAGGGGAGGCTCTAGGGGGCAGGGGGGTGACAAATATTTTTTTCTTACATAACCTATAATTTTTTTTATATATTCAGAAACTAGACTTCCTCCCGAGTAAAATGATATATAATATGCATAACATCGGACCATTAGGGGAGGGGGGTAGCAATATTTTTTTTCTGTGAATAGTGGATGGGCAAAGTTTTGCGCTCGGCTTAGTCCGGCCCTTTATTTTGTTATAGTTTCTACATAAAGTTTTCTACAAAAAATAAAGATTTTTTTTTTTTTTTTTTTTTTTTTTTTTTAAACATTCACACATTTTTCTCATTCACACTCACACTCACACACACATTCATACAGTCTTTTCGGCAACTGAGGCCATATAAGACTTTTTACGATATCCGTTATTGATTTAATATACATATATGGGGGCCAGGCATTCTTATTTAAGCCATTTGGTATCCAATTGGCTTAAATAAAATCATCGGACTGCCTGGGGTCCGAACCCGCGACGTTTGGTATATGAGGTTAGCACGCTAACCTCTACGCCATGCCCCGAGGGCAAGATTTTGTTTTAAAATTGTATATTTATTATTACTTTTTTGTTTTTATTAATTAAATATGAAATGCAATACCAGTTTATTGTATTAATATAAAATAAAATAAGTTGTGATGCGATAATTTTGCACACAGATATATTTTTATAAGTATGGCCTTAAACTTTTTTCTGATACTATACATTGATTGTGATTGTTGTGTGCTTTTTGTTTGTAAATAAATACTGTAGAAAAATTGAAATATTTGTAATAAAATTGAAATGTTGACATAGAAAAATGAAAAATTTATATCAATATAAAATTTCTGTTCGAAATTCAATATCAAATTGTGATTAAAAATATAAAATTTGAATTAAATGGAGAAATTGAAAGGAAAAAAAAAAAATAAAATAAATTGAATGACATATTTAGAAATCGATCACGATTTCCACATACCCGGTGGGTATTTTAAATTAGGAAGATTGAAAATTTATAAAATCACTCATTTGGAAAAAAAAAAAAAAGATAATTTAATTTAATTTTTAAATGTGATCGACGGTAACCCAGGGATGAGCAATAATTGACAGAACATATCCAAGCCCTAGAGGGGTTCAAAAAAAAAAAAAAAAAAAAATGAACACCCATACACATACAAGCAAAAGAATTTTAACCAATAAAACGTGCAGAGAGAGAGAGATTGAACCAACGAGGAAGAAGAGATGGGTGTAAAAAAAAAAAAAAATCAGATTGAAATTTTTCTATCAGGGATTTTCAAATTAAATTTCCCCTCCAAAAAAAAAAAAAAAAACTTATAGTGTGAAATGGAAAAAATCGAATTTGAAAAAATATGAAACTTAAGCTATAACAAAAAGTCATTTCAAAGTTTTTAGATCAGTTTGTGGCTGCTGAGGCTAATGCATGGAACGTAACTAAATAGTAGCCAATAGCTTGAAGGTTTACTTTATTTATTACTAGTCGCAAAACCCGCCTTATTTATTGCCCATTTAGGATATTTCTTGTTGCAATGCAAGTGTTAAGATGTTAAGGAAGGATCTTGAGTTCATCGACTGAGCAAAGCACAAAAGGGTCTATTTATGACTGTTTAAAGGGTCAGTCACCTGCGTTCTCTCTTCGTTTTTTAACTGCTGCGTAGCCCCGCCCCCAGCCCATAGTCAGCCAGAAAGCTGTTTCACAGAGCAACTACCTACCTCTCTAATTTCCAAGCCAACTTGCTGATTATTTTGTGTTCCCATATTGAAGAAATTTTATTATAATTAATTCCCCAGAAATATTTAAGAGATTCAAATTATTACTACGTTACTCCCTGGTCCATGTACTATATGTGTATTTAATTTCAAATATATTCATTGAAAATTGTGAATTTAAAAGGGCTTTGAAATATGCTTGATTGGTTACGTAATCTGTAGGCTTAACCTTTCTTCAGAAAAAGTTAGTTTACCCAATATTTAAAAAAAAAATTGAATAGTAATGCGATAATTTTGCAGAGCAGCCTCTTTTCTAAAATAAACCACGATTTAAGCAAAAAAATAAAAAAAATGTCCTTTATTTCTAAGTATTCAATTAGCTTTGTGATTAGGCATTAGGCATATTATTAGAGTGGCCCTGACCTCTATAGGCCTATATGGAAAAAGTAAAAATGTTCAAACTAGCATGGGCGTCCGCAGGGGGGCAACCAGGCACTTGCCCCCCCCTGGAAAATTAAAATGATACAAAAAAACGTATAAAACAAACAAAAAATACAAAAAAACCTTTCTCAGTATACATCCACCTTACCGCGGTGAGAAAGCTTGAAATGCTAAGAGATGTATAACATTATTAATATCAAAGTACGTTTTTTTAACTTATCTGGAAGTGACATACCCCCCTCTGCGAAAAATCCTGCGGATGCCCTTGGCTCCTATTAAATGGACTATCTCCGAGGTTGAAATCTGCATGTCTCGTGTGAGTGCATCACACTGCTGACTCTACTTGCAGTGAGGTCATATCGGTCATATGCAATGTAACCTGAAAATCCTACGTGTGTGTGAAACGGCCTTTAGTTAGTTTAAATAAACTTGCAAGCGTGTTAATGTTTCCAAATAAATTTACGAACTAGCTGCACTCAGTGCCGTCATTTTAACTTTTACTTACAAATAGGTACTCAAATTTCGCCAAAAGATATTTAATTTAATTAATTGAATAATTTTGTACAGTTTATATAATCGTAGATATATTTTGAAATATTTCATTTAAAAATAATATAGAATTTTATCAAAATCAGAGCCTTTGAGGGGATGGGGGCAGATGCCCCCCCCCTCCTGCTGCTGCACTAATTCAATCATAACAGCAGATGTTTTCTAATTTGTCATAAATATACTAACTTACCAGTATATTTCTATTACAATTAAACTATGAAATCTATAATAAATAAAATCTCTAGTGACGTTTTTGTATCTAGTCCACCACCAATTCTATCTCATCTCTAAAGCGGTTATAATAATAATATTTGACAAAATTATTATTATTATAATAACCATCATGATATTATTATATAGCCGCAGGGAAGGAAAAGAGAGAGAACGTTCTGAATTAGAGCGGAAAAACAAAATTGTCCGGTCGGTCGGTTGGTCGGGATATTGTTAAACTAGGGATGAGGAAGAGAGTTCCCGTGGGCAACCTCCCTGAGGGTTCATTCTATCCCACCCCCCCCCCCCTCTCTCTCTCTCTTTTCCCTCTTACCAAACTTTTTTTTTCATTTTATATGACATTATTATAATATGAATGGGCATATGATTAAAACCAACCGACAATCAAATTATAAGAGGGAGATCCATTTTCGCATTCAATTAAATAATTAACATTAATAAAAAGAAAAAGTGAGTAGCATTAATAACTTTTTTGACATTCCCCTTGAATGAAAGTTTTGTTGTGATGGTGTGATGGACTCTCTCCCTTCCTTAAAAAAAAAAATGAATCTGTGATAATTTTTTTTTTTAAATATTCCGCGACCTCGGGTTTGGTGTAGTTGGTAGCTGACCTGCCTCCTATACGGCGGGTTCGGACCCCAGGCAGTCCGATGATTTTATTTTAAGCTATTTGGATACCAGATGGCTTAAATAGAAATGCCTGGACTCCAAATATTGTATATATATCGACGCTCTAATTAGCAAAGTCTCTAACTCCACTTTTTTTTCGAAAATCATGTTTTTGTATTTTCTTTTGAAAAATATAATTCTCCTTATGCACTGAACTGGGTAAGAGCGTAATTCAAATTTTTCAGCTCGAAATGTTGCCGCACGAAAAGTGTTTAACAGTGGCTGTAAAAATGACAATTAAATGTTTTTTGGCTCTCCTGAAAAATAAACAAAAATGGAGTTAGGCACTTTGCTAATTAGAACCTCGATATATTATAAACACGAGTATCGTTGAAAGTCTTAAATGGTCTAAGTTGCCGGTAAGACTGTATGAATGTGACTGTGAGTGAGAAAGAAGTGTGTTTAAAAAAAAATAAATAAAAATGATATTGCCTGTTAGATAGGCAACCATAACGGCAGCCTGTAGAATTGGAATTTATATGTTCCGGGTGCGTCCAAGGAAAAATTTTTTCTTTTTTATTTTTTATAAAGAATCTCTAGTGTAAATTAGAGTTGGAAAAGGAGCTCGAAAAGTCGATTTTCGATTTTGGAATCGACTTGATATTTTTTGACTTTCAAGTCGACTTTTTAAAAACTCTCTAACTCGTAACTATATTACCATCGGATAGTAAATATTGCAAGAAAAAAGTCGAAGTCGTCCAGTCCAGTGAGAATCGATTTTAATCGACTTGAAAGAGTTTCAACTCGATTCTAAAATATCGATTATTTTCAGTTTAAAGTCAGAGTCGACTTTTCCATCCCTAATGTCAACGCACTCCAGTACTAGTAGTGGTAAAAGGTGGTAATATGAGCCCCTAGTTTCTTTTTTGCTATAATAAATTTTTTTAAATAATTTTTACTAAATTATTTGTGTTGAATTTCAACTATAACATTTGATGAATATATTTAAAAAGTATGCAGTCGATTAAATACACATAAAGTGAAATAATAAAAAAAAAATCAAAACAGGTCGTTTTGTTGAAAAAATTTTCTGTGCTGGTATTATAAGCCACAAATACATGAAAGGGAGTGTTAAAAAGAGGTTAGTCATACAAATATCCTTTATGAAAATTGTATTTTGTTAATTACAAAACTATATTAGTGTAAATAGGTTGGAAAACAAACAGAAAATATTTTTTGTTCTGCAAAAGTCACAAATATAAACATCTTTTTCAGCCCCAGCACAGTCATTGTGTGGCCACATTTCACACATCAGGCACTGTATCCACAGTTCTCCTTGATGATTGGAGTAAAGTCCTTGCACAAACAGTAGCGTATCCAGGTGGGGGCGAAGGGAGGCGCTCGCTCCCCCCTGCCCCAAGGGCATCAAGCTTT